>CANYBF010112927.1:0-21696 GCA_948192965.1 Dalechampia spathulata
GTCTGAGGGAACTTACCCGATCGGGTAAGTTAAGGGGGCGAAACGGGTAAGTTACTTACCCGTTCGGGTAAGTAACATACCCGAACCACTTCCAAAACTTACCCGTATGGGTAAGTACCCAAAAAGTCAGAAATGCCCCTAAGACAACCCTAACTTGAATCCTAGAATGCACTGGGACAAACTGAGATGCCCATGAGGGCAAAACGACGAGGAGATAGGCTCGATTCATCCCAATCAATCCGACCAGTCCAAAATTAGGGTGCGACAATATGAAAGTGTGACATCGCATCTTCCCTATGTATCATCCTCCCTGGAGTGGCCATCAGGACTAGGACTATCTGGAACCTTGATATTATACCACTCCAGGCGCGCTGTCAGCTGAGCAATCTCTCACCCCATTTGATCTGTCATCTGGATGTAGCGATCGTGCTCTTCTTGCTCCGTTTGCCTGCTTGACTGCAAATACAAGCATCTAGGCATATAAGTCATGGATTCATGCATTCCCATGGAATTGCATTTCATCACAGGTACTCACCTAGATGTCCAACATCTCAGACGTATGATAGTGGCGCAACCCCATCAACAGCCTGGAAGCGTCGGACATGGCATCTCGAGGCACCTGCAAGATCAAAACACATGTCAGACCATTAAAGTCAAAACGAGCATCAAAACACACATACTCACATGGGTCATGTTTGGAGGATCGAACTCAATCTCACTCCTTTCCAGCACCGAGAAGGAAGTCTAGTAAGGGTGACCAGTCGCATCATAAGTGAAGATCAGCGGGTTCTATGGCCACATCAGTTGGCCTTCTATAAAATCAGCCGGATGCCCATATCCTGAGGGCATCTCAGGAGTGCCAGACATCGACACTGGTGGGACCACACCAGCTTTGGAATCATGGGATCTCTTCGAGGCACTACCACCTCGATAACTGCCAACATCAGATAAACCATGACGTCCGCCTCGACTACCATGGAAATTGGACCTTGCTCCAGTCTTACTAGACTAGTCGCGCTGACTCCTACATGTGGAAAGCTCCACAGATCCCAACAACCTTAACTGTATGAAGGTGGGGTAATCTACTGGCGAGTCAGAAAGACGCTCTTGCCCGGGAATGCCAGTTAATCTAGCAACTACTTCTGGGTCGGTGTCAATACAAGCCACCCAAAACATCACTCTTCGTGGTGCAGCAGGCTCCACTCTACTCTCTAGCCCTAGATACTAATCCATAATGCGCTCGCCGAGATGGAAGACCCTACCCTCAGGAATCTCCAACAACATATACTGCTCATCTTTGCGAATCGAGCTAGTCAAGTACTCCGACCTTGGGTACATGTTATCCCAGGGATGGGGATGCATCTATTCCAATAACGATGAAAGATTAAGTATCTACTCAGGTATTTCTTGAACTATTTCAATACAGTTTAATGCTAATTAAATTATTTCTTCTTACCTGATCCCAGGTTAAATTGTTGAGGTACTCCCTCAACTCATCCATTATGTAATCAAGCCTTCGCCTTGGTATGCACCAGGCTTGCATACGCGGGAAGCCGAGAGGTACTCCATGTGGAATTTTGAGTTCTGGCAACAACCCAAACTCATACATCATGATCTGCAAGGTCAACATACACAGTCAATAAGACTCAAACAGACGCTACAGTAACAGAATCAGCAGAATTCTGCTTACCTCTATGACTTGCCAGCAGCCAATGAAGTGATCTCTGCACTGTCTACTACAGAGATCCAGTCCCTGCATCAGGTGGGCTAGTCCAGCACTGCCCCAGTCATATCACCCCATAGCATCCAGATCATGGAGGGCCCACAGTACTGACATATGAACACTATTTCTGGCATCATTAAACAAAGTACTCCCCAACACATACAACAGGAAACTACCAGTATATTAATCCACTAAGATCGTCTGACCAAGCCTCTCCGCCAACACTGCTTCACGGAGATAGTCGTAAGCAATGCTGTGACCTCCTCTTACGTTGGGTGATACTCCCAAGAGGTCAAATATGGCACCATACAGCCAAAGAGGTGATGTTAGCCACGCGTCAAACTGGACAGGCAGTCCCATACACTCTAACCCGGTAATCCCGGTAAATATCCCCGGGGTAATTACGACCTCACCTACTGGCAGATGGAAGGTATGGGTGGAGTCCATCCACCGCTCAATCATAGCGGTAATGACAAGTCTGTTACACCTCTTCTCTACGCCAGTGAAGTAGGAAATATATGGACCAAAGCAGCTACAGTCCACTCTAGTACGAATTTCCTGAGGCAGTTTGGAATACCATTCGAAGACGCCTCGGATGCTGCCACTGTCGACAACTGTCCACTCCCTCTGCAAAACATAAAATTCAAGTCAAACTTCAGACTAAATTATAGAATGCACACAGCACATACAGAGGCTCAGAGCTCCTTCCCCTTAACTCTAGATGCACCTATTCACACTTATGAATGCCTAAAATGCCTAAACACTCAAAAAACAGTCAAAAAACATTCATTCCGGCCTATTTTTCACTGCTATGTGCACCACACATAGTACTATGTGTGCCACACATAGACTATGTATGCCACACATAGTGTTATATGCGCCACACATAGTAAAAACCCACACCAAAAATCATGATTTTCGTGAAACCGTCCAGAAAAACACGTGCATACCTAAGCCTAGCTCTAGCCTAGCACCTAATTTGGGTCAAATACCATCCAAAACGCAAGGAAAATGACCTAAACACAATTCTCAAAAAAATCATAAAAACTGAAAAATTGAGCTAAGTTACAGAAAACTCACCTTCTCGGGAGAAGCTCGGGACTGATGGGAGTCTATGGCAAAGGTTTCAGTAATTGCATCGCCAAAACGTGCTCCAAAGTAGCTGTGACAGGTTGTATGCTTGGTTAAAGCATAGCTCGGGACAGATTCCGGATCCCGGTGAGTTGGTTGCATCCTAATACTGGCCATTTCTATAAAAATGCAAAATTTTCAGTATGGGGTTTCAGAGGAAATCAAGTTTTGGAGGAGAAACGAAATGATTTTTCAATTGGAAGCTCGAAAATATAAAATTTCCAAGCTATGTGTGCCACACATAGAGGAATGCGCACCGCATGTAGCAATTTTTACTAACATGTGCCTGCCACTGTGCACTCCTGATAATGTGCGCCTAGGTCCCACTAAGATGCACATGAAGAATTAGGCCTCTGAGAAAAATTTCAGAATTTTTGGAGGTCGTTTGCTCCACCGAGTCTAATTTTCATGAGCCGTAGCGTCTGGCAATCCAAAAAATCAGTCAGAATGCAGCAGACTGATATTCAAAAAATTAGGTATTTTTCCTAGACTATTCCAATACCAATTTCACTAATAAATTGTTTTCCTATGTCTGGCATAGGCAGGAAATTGATCCAGCAGACGATCAAAAACAATTAAGCCTTTGACTTCTGGTCAAGCAGTTGACCAGACAGTGTTGCATTCCGATGGAGGGTCCCAAATGCAGACTTTGGAGATAGTCAACACTTAATTTGATGGCGCGAGAACAGATCTGACGGTTGATCACCCGACCCAGCAAATGGTCATTCTGGTTCCGCAGCTGAACCGCCCGATCCAGCAGAGATCACAGAGTCAAGCCTCTGACTATAAACCCTAACGCATAGGCATCTGAACGCTGCCTTCAGATGATTTACTCGTAAAGATGCCATCGATCTCGCAGTGACCACCGGTCAACTCTGATTGGAATAGCCTGAACGTTGGGCCCTCAATGACAGAACTGGGATTTTTACTGGTCAAAACCATCGACCAGAAGTGTCAGAGATCCAGCAGAGGATCCCAGATGCCAATTTCGAGATATCTGATATTTTTTTTTGATGGCATGAGAATTGACCCAGCAGACGGTCTTCCAGGTCCCGCAGTTAACCACTTGATCCAGCAATGATCGCAGAACCAAGCCTTTGGAAATCCTAGCGCATAGGCATCTGAATGCTGACTTTAGATGAATCACTCGCAACAATGCCATCAATCCCGCTGAGGACCATTGATCAGCCTTGATCATCCAGCCTGAGCACCGGGCTCCTAGTTGCAGAACTAGGTCGTAAGCCTCAGCATGAGCAGCGGATCAGCCTTGATCTTTCCAGCTTGAGCACCGGGCTTCCAATGGCAGAATTGGGATTCGAGCCTTAACGCGAGCACCCCTGAGAGTCAGGTACGCTTCTTACTCCTTATGAAAAGTCATGCTATGATCATATCGCATTTTGACGACTTACACACGTGTCGCCACAAAATGGTTCTGATCAGGGGGTAAACTGT
This sequence comes from Dalechampia spathulata, assembly GCA_948192965.1. Classification (NCBI taxonomy): domain Eukaryota; kingdom Viridiplantae; phylum Streptophyta; class Magnoliopsida; order Malpighiales; family Euphorbiaceae; genus Dalechampia; species Dalechampia spathulata. Next base: position 4,307 of record CANYBF010112927.1, read on the forward strand.
TGACCCTGACTTTTCACCATCGTGCAATTTTGGGCTTCTGTTGATTCGGCTCGATCTTAGTCCCTGTATCGACCCCGATTATGCATATAGCCCTCTGTAGGCTTCCCTTGGGTATTCTGGTGCACAGAATACATCAGAGCTGGTGGGGCCCGCTACGACACTTGGTGGGCCCGCCATTCTCATTTCCCTATTCTGAGTGCTCTGTATATACAGAACACCCTTCACTGTTGCCTACGCAAGGCAAACCACATGAAATGCAAAATATTGCATTTTGGGCATTTGGCACTTTTCACCATGAATAGTGCATAGGCGGGGCCCGCTTCCTTTATTTATGATTTTGGATGCTCTGTACATACAAAACATACTCGACTCCCACTTATGCAAAGCAAGGATTGCAGAATGCAAAATATTGCATTTTAGGCCCTAGGCACTATTCATCATGAATAGTGCATAGGTGGGCCCACCTCTCGTATTAGCTCATTTTAGTGTATTCCGTACTTACAGAATACATTTCATTGTTGCCTTACGCAAGGCACACCTTGTGGTATCACAAATGCCACATTCTGAGACTGCCACGCTGTGGGGCCCACCTAAAGTATTAGTAGGGCCCGCTGCCCCCATTAGCTTATTCTGTGTATTCTGTACTTACATAATACATTTTCCAATTGCCTTACGCAAGGCACAATGCTTGGCATCGCAAATGCCATATTCCGGTCCTGCTATGCTACGGGGCCCACCTAGGGCATTACTGGGGCCCACTACCCCTATTAACCTATTCTGTGTTCTGTACATACAGGACACATTTCATGTCTGCCTACGCATGGTAAAATACACAAAATGCAAAATATTGCATTTTGAACCTAGGTCACTATTCATTATGAATAGTATACAGGCGGGGTCCACCACCTCTGTTAGCCTATTCTGAGGTTCTACCCTAATACAGGCAGCACTTGACATGCTATATACCACTTCTGGGGCCCGCTACGCTATGGGGCCCATCGAGGGAACTATTAGGGCCCACTACCCATTTTACCTATTTTACGTGTTATAAACGCACAGAATATGTTTTCACTAGTGCGTACATGAGGCACGACTTGTGGCATCCCGAATGCCACCTTTTGGCCCTAATGGCCTATTGGGCCTAAGACGGGCCCATTAAGCCAAAACTAGATGTTCAGAGCCGAATTTGAGAAAATTTATTACTGCAAAGTTTCTCGGAATGTCGAATAATGCTTGTTTGACATATGGCTTACATCTCGTTTGGCCCGTATAGAGCGGAGCGCATAGCTACATGCGGTGCACATAACACTATGCGCATCGCATGTTGCATAGTAAAGACGTTTGGTCGGGAGCCTTCTCAGGACCGATTTTGGAAAAACTTTAAACTACAAAGTTGTTCCACACGTCGAATAACGCTTATAGGGCTAGGGGTACACCCCCGAAGTGACCATAGTGGGCCCCACACGACGGGTTCCAAACTATATGCTACGCATATAGACCTATGTGCGCAGCATATAGGCTAAGTGCTGCGCACATAGCCCTATATAAGGCACACATAGTTTTAAAATTTTTAAAATTGCCACGCCCAAAAATTGCTCTATAAATATAGAGCTCGGGGTAACATTTTAGGGATCCCGAATTTGCTCCTGAAGTAACCTAAAACTCTGCCAAAATAATTTTAAAATTAATTAAACACTTAATTAATTAAATCTTAGGGATTTAGAGACAAATTGGCTCTAGTTAGGCTCCCTAAACGCATAAGGAAGCAAGATGAAGGAAGAAGACCTACTGCTAAGAGGTAATTTCTTCATTTTTCTTCATTTTCCTTCTATTTTTGAAGGTATATGCGCCACATATATACCTATGTGCGCTATATGTAGCTCATGTGTGGCACACATAGGGCTATATACTACGCATATAGCCCCCGAATTTCAAAGAAAAAGCCATTTTCTCTCGATTTTTACCGATTTTTCCCCCGATCTGGCCATTTCAGTGATGTTTAAGGCCTTCTCATACTTTAAATATCCTGGATCTGCCTTAAAACAAGCCGAATTTTAAATAATTTTAACTTTAAAATTATTTTTACGTGTTGGATGTAAATCCACGAAGCAAAACCCTATTTTCGGGTCTGATCTACCTAGATCGGGGTCGGATCTAGGGTTTCTACTTGAAAAACTTTGATTTTCTTTCGATTTTTCAAACTATGTGTGCCACATATACATTTATGTGCACCACACATACCCTATATGTGGCACATAGATCACAGTTTTCACAGAAAATCCCATTTTTTGCCCGATCCGCTTCGGATTTGATTTTTCCAGTGACTCCAGTAGCTTCTCCGTGCACTTGGGGTTCTGGATCTATCAAATATTGCTCAGATCTAATTGATTTTAGCCTTAAAATTAATTATCTTGTTTAATTGCCTAATTAAATGTTTGAGTTACAAATTGGAGGCCGATCCGAGGTCAAAATGAGGTATTGTCTTCATTAAACATGCTTATTTTGGTATGTATTTTGATTTTGTACTGACAGATTGAATTTTCTTGCAGATCAACCAACTATGTGTGCCACATGTCCACCTATATGCGTCACACATAGCCTATGTATGGCAAACATAGCCTGATGCATGGCATGCATAGTTCACGTTTTTCCAGAAAAATGTATTTTCGAACTATATTTGCATCATATTTTGATGTATCCAGTGGTATTTGATGCTTTACAGTGGCTCAAGTATTCTGGATTTATCATAAAATAATTACATTTAATTAATTTTGGCCTCAAAATTAAATTTTACGATAAAAATTCATTTTTACTCGTATAAAATGCATTTTTCAAAATGATTGGATTCAAATTGGTTGAGGGGCTATCTCCAAATTATCCAAGTCATATTAGCACTCTCATTTGATTTTTCATGATCAAATAAAAGTAATTTTGCTTAAAATTATTTTTCTAAAAATGAATTTCCACGATCCGGCTTGTGTTTATTCAAAACAATTATTGCCTAATAATTGTTGGATTTTGACTCTTAGTTTATGCTTTTAAATGGCATTGGACTAGTCAAATAAATCTAAAAATTCATTTGCTACTAATAAATTTTATTTGTTTATTTTGCATATTAATCCATTCATGCATTTTGGATCGTGCAAAACCTAGGAGGAATGGGGTATTACTTAATACCCCGGAAAATTATGTACACGAGGATATTTTGTAATAGGGTAGAATTATTTAATTCGGTCTGTAATAATTCCCCCTATTTCCCGTGTGTATCCCCTATTTCCTCGATCCCTTTCTCCGGCCGTTAATTATTTTTTAACATGAATCCAATCTCTTCCCAACAAGGCCTGATAATTTACACTAAAGTTAATAATAAAAAATATTGATAATAAAGTACTTGATCCCACTGTCAGCTCCATAAGCAAAATGCCTAAAGTTTTTGAAACTTCTCCATTAAAAGCTGAGACTTGCACATTTGTCTCAATCAAATCATCTTATGTACATCCAAGATGATGTATCATAGTGAACAACATGATGTTCACAACTGACCTATTGTCAATAAGCACCCTGGACATGGGTCTTCCATTCATGTTTGCCTTAATATAAAAGGGCTTGATATCCTTGGTCAACTCTTTCCGTGGCTTTTCAAATACAATTCTTTTGGGTTTTTAGGGGTGGGATAACTGAATTGAAATTCTAGTATAATACTCTATTGTATATGTACCAACTTTTAGGAACCTCAGGAACTTCTACCTCTTCTCTCCTCTACATAAACTTATATAGTAGAGTCATCATATTACTGGTAGAATTTAAGGGAATAGGAATACGTCCGACTACAAATGATCTACTATCTTCATGCATCTATGTGTTAATAGTATCTTCCTCCTTTACTTCAGCATCCTCAATGGCTACTCAGTTAACTTTTGATCTCTCTTTTTGCTTATTTCTTGGTTGAAGGTTCCTTCTCTCTACTGCTTTCCTTCTTTGTAACCTTGTTTTCTGTATCTTTATTAAAGGTTCAGAAAATTTCTTATTGCATAACCTATGCCATTGGCCTAGGATAATAGGAGGAACCATGCACCTTGGTTGCCTCTACTTTTTTACCTTTTCTTGATGCTTCTCTTATTATAAAGAAGAACCTTTATCCCCTTCCTTCCACACATTCCACAGCTTCCCCAACCTTTACCAGACAGTTACCTTATAGGGATTCTCATGATCAATCACTCTGGTTCCTACAAATGTCTTCACTAGAGTCCAAGCATGTTTAATAGCATCTCTAGTCTATTGAGACCTAACCTTTCCTTTCTGCTCTTACCTCTTGGATCTGTTGGTGTTCAACCAAAAATGTAAGTCCAAAGTGGTGGTAACTATTAGCATCAAAAAAGGATCTTCATCCACCATCATAGTCTCTTTCTTCTCAAGAAACTTCAGCACTCCTTTATTAATTCTATCTTAGATCAGGTTCTTGAATGTCCAATAAGCATTGGTATTGTGAGTCCATGAATTTTGATACTTGCAATAATCCTTACCTCTTAGCTCTTCTAAAGTTAGGAACTTGCGATCAGGGGAAACCTTGATCACTTTCTCTTTCAAAAAAAGTCAAATATTTCTTTTATTTTAGTAACCTCAAAAGTATACTATAGTTGTTAAGATAATGCAACCTACTTCTTCCATAAATCCGAGACCTTCTTCACTAAAGGAGGAAAAATATAGGAACCTGAGCTTGAAACATTAGCTACTGCTACATTAGGGTCTACTATTTCCTAAAAGTATGACCCCATTGTCTTCCTTCTTTGGTTCTCCTCTCACAGTAGGTCCTCATATTCAGATACTTTTACTACCAGCTCATAGAAATCCTTGAATTACATGCTCTAGAACTTTTTCCTAAGTTCAATGTCCAAACCTTGTTAGGACATCTTAATAAATTCCCCCTCCACCAGGAAAACTTTACACTAGTTCCTCATTTTCTTAAACCTAGCAATGAAGGAGTCGGTGTTCTTTCTAGTCCTTTATGTAACCCTTGATAATTTAGCCACACACACTTTAGGCTCAGCTCTGAAAAACTAAGTATGGAATTGCCTTTCAAGATCCTGCCATGTCTGGAATGAATTCTGAGGTAGTGTGGTGAACCAAGTGAATGTTGCACCAGTCAAGGAATTATGGAATAAACATAGCTTGAAGAAATCAAAATTATCATAGTTTGTCAATTCCCCACACTAGATGGTGAATCTAGCCACGTGTTCTATAGTAGACTGCTCATTTTCTCTAGAAAATAAAGTAAAATCCAAAATTCTATAGCCTCAAAGGTATGGGTTATCTCTGTCTATTGTATCTAGATAAGGCTTGGCCCATATAAATCTTATGGCATCTACATCGATGGCTTCTCAAGCCAATGCTGGATGAAAAGCATGTGTAACAGGCATGTTCAAACCTTGAACATTGCCCCCTGAGCCTTTGCCTAAAGGTGCTTCCATGTCATACTGCTCGAGTTACAAATATGGGTTTGAAGTAGCAAATATTTGATATGGAAGCATGGGTGGCCTTACATTTATTCAACCCTATATAGTCCTACTCTTATCATCCCTCCTATGAGAAGGAAGATATCTCTCTTCAGCCATCATTCTTGATGACTTACCTGAATTTTATCAAAGTGGAGTCCGATCAAGCTAATCATGTTAAGTGATAACATTAAACATAATTAAGATAGCATTAATTGAGAATTAAATGATTCGATGGTAAAATCATAAGAAATTAATCATAGCATAATGATTTGGGAGTCAATAACATCACACAAATGCCAATTGGAAATAGCAAACTTAACCAATCAAAGATAATCATATCACCAAACATCAATTAAACAAAAATGAGCATTTAACTTAAGAAATATGATTTAAAATGCCAAAATTAATGAAATGTAATCAACGTATGATGAACTCATATCATTAAGGCTACTATGAAGCCATTAATGCTACTGAAAACTTTAACAATCAAGTAAAATCAGGTAAAAACAATTGGAAAATAATGTTTCCTAGCAAATTAAATAGCTATGTATACCATACATAGCATAATGTTATTCCACATATCGGCTATGTATTGCACATATAGCATGTTGTACATAGCATGAAGTGAAACAGAATTGAAGAAAAACACATTTTTAAGCAAAAACATAAATCTAAACTCAAATCTCAGCAGATTTAACAATCATAGCCGATCATTTAAAGCATGAATAAGCATTAGGATCCATTATATCATACATGATTGAAGCCAATCATCAAATAAAACCAAAAATCATAAACTCATAATGAAATCAAGTGAAAGAGAAGAAGAGAATAGGCATTCAACTCACCAAAGTAGAATTAGCTTTTATAAACTTGATTCCAAATGTGATTATGGATTTAAGTAGGATTAATTAGTCTCTAATCCTAGGTTAATTACTTAATTAAGTGCTTAATTAAGTGAGATTGAAATGTTGGCAGAGTTTAGGCTAGTTTTATGAATTTTAGACCTTTTTTCCATAAATACAAGGCTTTTATTTATAGGTAAGGGTCATAAGATCAAATAAATCACATTAGCAATGTGGGATTTTAGAAATTTTTGAGTCATGTGCGCAACACATAGTGCTATATGCATAGCATATAGCCTAGAAAAAGGCTATATACGCAGCATGTAGTAGCAAATGCCCAGCATGATCCATTTTTGACCTATATGTGCTACCCAATGTAGGCACATTGAAATGTGCACCATAGGTTAAACAAGTATCATTTGAGGGATAAATGCTTGGTACCATATGGAGCATATTAGATTTGTATGGGAAAAGGCCACTTACCATGTGTATATTTTTAAAACATGCGTAACATATAGCACTATGTGTTATGCATATCATGAAATGCATGCTATGAGTTCCACCTTCCATAAACAAAATGTAACATTCTCCATATGTCCAAAACACTCAGAGAAGGCTCAAAGGCATGTGTGTAAATCAGGGTCGACATCAAAAACCTATACAAAGCCGAATTAAAGAAAAGTCAAAATTGTAATACATGAATGAAAAGTCAGGGTCTATATAAAGCAAGCTAAATAAGCAAAATACTTATAGATGAAATATAAATATTATTAGAATGCAGTAACTGAAGAACCATATGGTGCTAGGTATGTTCCAATCAGTCATACCAAGTTTTAAAATTAACATGATGTTCTTGAATAAATGAGCCAGGAATGGTATAAAGACCATTTTTTATTTTGGCCTTTGAGCAACACTTTCTTCATATGAATATCCTTAATAATAAAATAACCAGCAAAAAATTCAATAGAAACATTATTATTCTAAGTAAAAGAATTCATAGAAAGAAAATTATTAGGTTCCCATGGAAAATAAATATGATTTATATAATCTAAAAAATAAAAGAATATCCAAAATAAGTTATTAGAATTGCTTTACCATTACTAATAATTAATTCATTTAGGCCATGAAATTCAAATTAAATTTATAAATTATTAAGAGCACTAGTTAAATGATATGTAGCTCTCAAATTGACAATCCATGGTTGTTTAAAGAGAGGTGAAATTTAAGGTAAGAAGATTGAAATGTGGTAAGAAAGACATCCTTGAGCTAAAATAGGATTTAGCAGGATGACCAACACCATGATAACTATAACATACAATATCAATAGTGTGCGATTTAGATGTAAAAGAAAAAGAAATTATTCTTGTTAAGATGAAAGGAGCAACCTTTAGCACCATGATAAGAGGACGACCACCCTAGTAAATCAGACTCAATGTCTTGGAAGTATAAAGAGCTACGAAAGGTAAAGAAGAATTAGTAGAATCTTTTTTCAATTATTTCTCCTTTGATAATAAAATATTGTATAAATTATCAAAAGATATTAGTTCAAGCTTAGTTTCAAGAGCTTAAATAAATAGTAAATAATTTGAATCTAACATTAAGCTCTAGTTCATAGTATTTGATTCTTAGTACCAAGATATCATGCCTTAAATTTTAATTCTCAATGTTTGTTATTAAATTCTACTAATGGATGCTAAACTCTAGGTCTTGATTCTAAGTTTGATGCCTAAATTATGCTACTAGCAATTGAACGTGTTACATTTTCATGTCATGTTTTAGGTATGGTTATAAGTTATTAAGTATTAAGTTTAACTCCTATATCTCAATTCATTGATCAAAGGTCCCAACCCTAAAATCCTTTATGTTAGTTATTAACATTCAATGCATGTATTATGGGTCCTTAGTCCTCAGTCTTAGAGCTTTGATCCTTAATTTGAGTATTTATTACCTTGGATTTTATGCCCTCTTTCATAATGTTTATTCCCCTTATCCAAAACATATGTGCTCGACATTAATTTTTAATGTTTAAGTATTAATTTTTAGTAGTTGATGTTTAGGTCTGAGGTCTTGGTGCCCAAGTCTTACATCATAGGTCTCAATATCAAGTTCTCAATCCTCATGTTTACTCTTTAGGTCTTGATATCTAGCCTTAAGTTCCAGCATTCAATATTCAAGTTCATGTTTTAGATGCTCATTGCATGATATGTAATGTTCGTATCAAATTATTGATGCTCTAATCCAAATTTGAAATTCTAAGACAGAGTACTCAAGTCTTAAATCTATAATATTAGGTAATGATATCCATATACAAGAGTCTCTAGTTGTAATATTTAATGTTTAAATTCATAGTAGATTTTGAGTCTAGAATCCCAAATATTATATCTTATTTATTAATGTTTGCCCACGTGAGAGATGAGTCTTGTATGAGTAGGTTATATGTATGGGCTAATGTATGCATATGAGTATTGCTAAATGATTATGTATCTTTACTTGTATGTATGTTATGAATTACTTGGTACATGAAATGATGTGTGAACTTTGATTATGTTGGTGTGACTGCATGCTAATGATGTGGATTGTGGTTATGCTTTTCGATGTTGTCACCTTATTGGGAAGCGTGACTTCTCGATTTGATGAGGCATAGCTATTATGTTATGTTTAGGTCATTTTGGAAGTGTTCTAGATTAGGCAATTGAACTTGGGTATAGGTACCTTGAGGGTAAGGTTTCAAATGGTACATATCTTGGGTTTTAGGCGGTGGTACGAGTATACGGATCACCGTACAGGCGTACCGAGCATGAGAGGTCAGTAGGGTTAGGTTCCTGGAGATGGTACAGGCACACCAATGATCTGTATGGCTGTACCAGTGCTCACAAGAAATTTAGTTTGTCAAGAAGATTGGTTTGGTACAGGTGTACGAGGTTCGGTACGGATGTACGTGACTTAAAAGTGACTTTTTAAAAGGATAAGCTTAAACTTTTCTTTGACTTTTCTTTATTCTTATCTCTTCTAAACTTTACTAAAAAGTAGAATTTAGGCCGCTTTACTGCTTTTAAGGTGTGAGACCTTGGAGAAGCGAGTTTAGCAAGTGAGATACGGATAGACGCTAGAAGTAGCTTATTACAGGTTTGTGCTAGTTTTCTTGTTTGCTTCTTTTCTTGCTTCAAGGCCAAGTGAGGCCTAAGAAAATGATGCTTGGGGATTAAATTCCCATATATTTCTATGTGTATATGATATGAGCTCAATGTTTTCTTAGAAAGGTATCCCTTGTTTGTTATGTTACGCAATAACTTGGCATAGACGCATATGCATGAGACGAGGGATTTTGATGAAAGAAAAAGAGTGAGAAATGATAGGAAAAGGCATGCTAGTCATATAGTATAGGATTCCATAATGGAATCATATAATATATTACCCTCCTACGGGAGATGATTCTTGAGACATACGGTTAAAAAAAGAGAAAAGGGGTTCAATGAACCATAAAGTAAATGCCCTCTTTTGGAAGATGAGTACCGGTACATACGGGGACCCAGCATGGTAGAACATTATGCACAATGATGAGAAAACAAAGGAGTATGAGAGTACAAGAAAGAAAGAGGGAAAGGATATAAGACATGACATTGCATTTATATATGAGCATGTTTGTTTGACAGATGGTATGACTGTATGCTGCATATATGTTGTATGATTATGTGTTAACTAACACCACTAAGTTTCATACTCAACGTTTATCAATTGATGGATGCAGGTTTCGAGCCTTCTGTTGAGGGACTAGAGAACTGATTGGCAGTGTCAGCAGAGAGTTGGATTCTTCAACAATCCTATTCTCGAGGTGGTTCTGGACAGCCGGGCATGCTCCCTTTCTTTTAGCTTGTTGATGTAGTTGTATTAATCATAGAGGCAGTAGACATTTGTATTTTTTGTGGTGATTTTGTTCAGGGTTATTGTAATTAATCCAAACCCTTTTGTACATAATTATTCATAATGAATATATGTACATTTTTAAGGATGTTTATCCTACAGCTCAGTTAATTTCCTTAATGATTGAATGTATGACCATATGTCCAGGAAATTTTATAAGTGGTAATTACTGGGTGTTGCGACTTTGTCACCACTAGAATACAGGTTGTCCCCATACGATATGTATATGTATGTATGGCATATCCCTTTGTAGTGTATATAATGACTTCTTGTAGGGGAGATCGTTATGTATACTACGGGAGCATGTTACTTCAGGTATAGGCTGGGTGTGACATATTTTAATGGTATCAGAGATATGGTTTAGCTCAACGTGTTCTTGTTCTATTTCCTAGGACTACTGCCAATGATTAATAAGCTACAGTAGAGGAGTGTTGCTTGTCCTTACTGCTGCTGACCATAAGACCATTGCTTATATGTTCTAGATTAGGTTTGATGTCGGAAAGAGAGATTAACGTTAGTGAGGAAGGTGAGGTAATTTTAATCCCCAAGAGAGTTCCTCAGGGATGGAAGATTGAGTGGGTAAGTAGCCAAGGCAAGAAGAACCGAGAGAGGCTAGTGAGAGGGTGCCACATGGTGATCAGGTTAAGGCTTCGACTATTGATCTGATGGCAACTCAGTTTGCCCAATTCTTACGCTTCTTACAGATGTAGAGTCAGGCATTGCCTGCAGTTCCAGCCCCACCTCCAGTGGAACCGAGGGAGGAGTATAGGTTGGACTTCACCAAGTTAAGATCATATGGAGCCACTGATTTCTTTGGGACCACTGATCCTTATATGGCTGAGATGTGGCTGGAGCAGACGTAGAGGGTGATGCGTCAGCTAAAGTACCTGGAGACGATGAAGTTTGAGTATGCCATCTCATTGTTACAAGATTATGCGTATGAGTGGTGGAAGATCATTCTACAGAGCATGGCTGACCCTCCCGTGTTGACTTGGGATGACCTTCAAAGGGAGTTTCGTCGGAAGTATATGCTGTCAGCCTATACGAATCAGAAGTTGTAAGAGTTCCTTAGTTTGAGGCAAGGTGATATGTCTGTAGCCGATTATGAGAGGGAGTTTACTTGGTTGGCTTATTAAGCTACCCATATCCTTACGTCAGGTCGGGAGAGATGTAAGAGGTTCGAGCAGGGCTTGACTTCTCAGATTAAGGTGTTAGTCCAAGGTTTTTAGTATAAGGATTTCTCTGCCCTGATGGCTAATACGTTGAACCAGAAGTGTACGATGCAGGAGGATAATGCTCAATAGGAGTTGATGAGGAGGTTGTTTAAAGGGTCGAGTTCTTCCTCAAGTTTTTCAAAGAGGGACAAGTTTAAGAGTTCTTTTTCCCCTAGATTGGCTGATGTGAGACCAGTGCTACCCCAACATGATCAGAGTGGGAGATCTACTTCATCTAGTGGTAGCGCGGGTCCAAGATTGAGTTTATGTCATACCTATGGTCAGACTCATTATAGAGCTTGTCGGATGGGCAGTAACTCATGTTTCAAATATGGAGGTGACGGTCACTATACCAGGGAGTGTCCAGAGTGGTACGGTGGGCTAGTACATACTGTTTTTGAGGGAGAGGCTCATTAGCAGCAACTAGCAGCGAGGTTTAGTTCTGCGGGTCCCAGAGTTTGAAGGGAGACAGAGGCCGAGGTAGAGGCCAAGATGGAGGAGGACGTGGTACCAGTCAGGGGTCCGTGAATCAGGTTATTGGGGCTCCCGCCAGAGTGTATAACTTAGTGCGTTGCGAAGATCAACATGCCTCTGATGTGGTTATCGGTAATGTTCTCATCTCTGAACATGATGCTTTGGTGTTGTTTAATCCGAGTTCTTCACATTCATATATTGATGTGGGGTTTGCTCAGTTGCTTGATATGTCGAGTGAGGGGTTAGGTTATGGGATAGTAGTTTCTAGCCCACTAGGATGGGATGTGGTTATTGACAGGGTGTATAGGCAATGTTCCTTGATTATTCATGACGTGTGCTTCCTGTCTGACCTTATGGAGATGCCATTCCGTGAGTATGATATTATACTAGGGATGGATTGGTTAGCCAAGTACAGGGTAGTGATGGACTGTCTTCAGAAGACAGTGACCCTTCGACATCCTGAGAGTGGGGTGATCTCGATTATAGGTAATATGTCATCAGTAGTTGCGAGGTTGGTCATAACTGTAACTGCATAGAAGTTGCTGTTACATGGGTGCGAGGCGATACTGGCACATGTAGTTGATGGGAGACAGAGGGGAGTTTAGTTGGCAGAGATTCTGACCGTATGCGACTTCACTGATGTGTTTCCAGAGGAATTTCCAGAGTTACCTCCAAAGAGGGAAGTGGAGTTTGAGATTGAAGTGTTACTGGGTACGAAACCTATTTCGATGACACCTTACCAGATGGCACCGACTGAGTTGAAGGAGTTAAAGGTGCAACTGTAGGAGTTATTGGATAAGGGTTTTATTCGGTCGAGTGTTTCACCTTGGGGCGCACTCGTGCTGTTTGTAAAGAAGAAGGATGGCTCTATGAGGATATGTATACACCATAGATCCATCGACGCAGTAAAGAATAGATATCCTTTACCGCGTATTGATGCAGTGTTTTCGAAGATCGACTTGAGGTCAGGCTACCATCAACTTTGGGTGAAGGAAGGTAGTGTGGCAAAGATAGCGTTCAGGACTCGGTATGGGCATTACGAGTTTCTGGTGATGCCGTTTGGTTTGACAAATGTACCTGTGGCATTTATGGCATTGATGAACATGGTTTTTACTGATTATCTAGATTAGTTTGTGGTAGTGTTCATTGATAATATTTTAGTGTATTCCAAGATGCGAGAGGATCATGACCGCCATTTGAGGTTGGTGTTGGAACAACTGAGGGAGAAGTGATTTTACGGGAAGTTATCAAAGTGTGATTTCTAGCTTGATCAAGTAGCATTTTTGGGGCATGTGATTTCAGCTGAGAGGATCAGAGTAGACCCAAGTAAGGTGGAAGTTGTGCGTAATTGGCAGAATCCATGGGACATCAGTGAGGTTTGTAGTTTCTTGGGTTTAGCTGGATATTACAGGAGGTTTGTCAAAGGGTTCTCTATGATTGCTCTGCCCTTGACAAGGTTGTTAAGGAAAGAAATTCCTTTTGTTTGGTCAAAGGATTGTCAGAGGAGTTTTGAGTGGTTGAAAGAGTGTTTGACATAAGCTCCAGTTCTTACGTTACCCACTCCCGGTCAAGCGTATGTGATTTATAGTGATGCGTCATTGAATGGTTTGGGATGTGTTCTTATGCAGGATTGAAAGGTGATTACTTATGCTTCGAGGCAATTGAAGCCGCATGAGAGGAATTATCCTACACATGATTTGGAGTTAGCAACGATTGTTAAGGATTACAGATCATAAGAGTCTGAAGTATCTAGGTAAGCAGAAGGACTTAAATTTGAGGCAGAGACGCTAAATTGAGCTTATTAAGGATTACGACTGTGTGATTGATTATCACCCAGGGAAAGCTAATTCAGTTGTTGATGCTTTGAGTCTAAAGATGTTTTCTGGATTGAAGCAGTCCTCATTGATGCTAGTCTATGAGATACGATAGCTGGATGCTACACTGACGATGCAGTCTAACTGTATACTGGCACAGTTACAGATAACGGCAAGGCTAATGCTGACAAACCAGATACAAAAAGGTGCAGTTGGTGATGTGGAATACCAGAAACAGTTGTAGAGGGTACAGACGGGTAAGACTACCTTGTTTACTGTGGATGAGGATGGTAATTTGAGGCATAGGACAAAATTGTATATTCCTATGGACGATGAGTTGAAGAGGCAGATTTTAGAGGAAGCCCATAGTTCGACGTATGATTATCATCCTGGTGGTACGAAGATGTATCGGGATTTGAGACTATTTTATTGGTGGGTCGGTATAAAGATGGATGTAGTGGATTATATGGCTAAGTGCTTGATTTATCAGCGACTGAAAGCTGAACATCAAGTACCAGCAGGGTTACTTAGTCTGTTGCCGATACTGGAATGGAAATGGGATTGTATCACAATAGATTTTGTTACAGGGTTATCGATGACTCAAGTAAAGCATGATGTTGTTTGGGTTATTGTGGATCGGTTAACCAAGACGACCCATTTTATTCCTGTACATATGGATTATGGGTTGGAGAGGTTGGCAGAGTTGTACATGAAAGAGATTGTTCGATTATATGGGATTCCATCATTGATCATGTCAGACAGAGATCCACGGTTTACATTTCTTTTTTGGGGAGATTTTCAGAGTGCCTTAGGCTCAAAGGTACATTTTAGTACGGTTTTTCATCCCCAGACCAATGGTCAATCAGAGAGGGTGATTCAGATTTTGGAAGATATGTTACGTGCCTGTGTTCTCGAGTGGGAGGGTAGTTGGGATCAATATTTGCATTTAATTGAGTTTGCATATAATAACAGCTACCAGTTCAGTATACAAATGGCTCCTTATGAGGCTTTATATGGTTGAAGGTGTAGGACGCCTCTACATTAGGATGAGGTTGGTGAGCGGAAACTAATTAAACCTGAGCTAATTCAATAGGCCGAGGAATAGGTACAGTTGATTAGGTCCAGGTTGAAAGCTACTTTCAATAGACATAAGTCGTATGTGGACTTAAGGAGATGTGACATAGAGTACGATGTTGAGGATAAAGTATTTTTGAAGGTATCTCCGTGGAAGAAGATCATGAGATTAATCGAAAGGGTAAATTGAGTCCTCGTTTTATTGGTCTGTATGAGATACTAGAGAGAGTGGGACCGTTAGCTTATAAATTGGCTTTGCCACTGATTTGGACCGAATTCATAATATGTTTCATGTTTCTATGCTGAGGAGGTATCGATCGGATCTTACGCACGTACTACCAGTGGAATCTATTAAGATTCAACCTGACGTATCATATACTGAGGTACCGATTCAGATTTTAGCCTATGAGGTTAAGCAATTAAGGAATAAGCGAATACCTCTGGTTAAGGTACTGTAGGACCATCACACAGGTCAAGATGCCACATGGGAACGGGAATTGATGATGAGAGAGCAATATCCTCAGTTGTTCTTTGGTAAGTCAGGTTGGAATTTCTTTTTAGGGGGAGAGAGTTGTTACACCCACGTGAGAGATGAGTCTTGTATAAGTAGGTTATACGTATGGGCTAATGTATGCGTATGAGTATTGCTAAATGATTATGTATCTTTGCTTGTATGTATGTTATGAATTACTTGGTACATGAAATGATGTGTGAACTTTGATTGTGTTGGTGTGACTGCATGCTAATGATGTGGATTGTGGTTGTGCTTTTTGATACTGTCACCTTATTAGGAAGCGTGACTTCTCGATTGGATGAGGGACAACTATTATGTTGTGTTTAGGTTATTTGGGTGTATGGATCACCGTACGGGCGTATCGAGCATGAGAGGTGAGTAAGGTTAGGTTCCTGGAGACAGTACGGGCACATCAATAATCTGTATGGCCATATCGGTGCTCGCAGGAAATTTAGTTTGTCAGGAATATTAGTTTGGTATGGGCGTACGAGGTTTGGTACGGCTATACGCGACTTAAAAGTGACTTTTTAAAATGATAAGCTTGAACTTTTCTTTGACTTTTCTTTGTTCTTATCTCTTCTAAACTTTACTAAAAAGTAGAATTTAGGCCGCTTTACTGCTTTTAAGGTGTGAGACCTTGGAGAAGCGAGTTTAGTAAGTGAGATACGGATAGATGCTAGAAGTAGCTTATTACAGGTTTGTGCTAGTTGTCTTGTTTGCTTCTTTTCTTGCTTTAAGGCCAAGTGAGGCCTAAGAAAATGATGCTTGGGGATTAAATTCCTATATGTTTCTATGTGTTTATGATATGAGCTCGATGTTTGCTTAGAAAGGTATCCCTTGTTTATTATATTACGCAATAACTTGGCATAGACGCACATGCATGAGACGAGGGATTCTGATGAAAGAAAAGAGTGAGAAATGATAGGAAAAGGCATGTTGGGTCATATAGTATTGGATTCCATAATGGAATCGTATAATATATTACCCTCCTACGGGAGATGAGTCTCGAGACATATGGTTAAAAAAAGAGAAAAGGGTTCAATAAACCATAAAGTAAATGCCCTCCTTCGGAAGATGAGTACCGGTACATATGGGGACCCAGCATGGTAGAACATTGTGCACAATGATGAGAAAACAAAGGAGTGTGAGAGTACGGGAAAGAAAGAGGGAAAGGATACAAGACATGACATTGCATTTATATATGAGCGTGTTTGTTTGACAGATGGTATGATTGTATGCTACATATATGTTGTATGATTGTGTGTTAACTAGCACCATTGAGTTTCATACTCAGCGTTTATCAATTGATGAATGTAGGTTCTGAGCATTCTGTTGAGGGACCAGAGAAGTGATTGGCAGTGTTAGCAGAGAGTTGGATTCTTCAACAATCCTATTCTCGAGGTGGTTCTGGACCGTGATCACTTGATATCTTGTTGTCTTTATTAGTCTAAATATTATGTTATCTATGTGTTTAGCTTAAGTTTCTTTTAAGTTTTATTAAGTATTATGTATATTTTATAGTTTTATCTAATAATGTTTTGAAGAAGTCCCAAAATATATTTTTGAGGATTATTTATAAGTATTTGCAGGAAAATCAGGTAAAATCGAGTAAGTATGAGAGAAATGGTGAGCTAAGTGTGAAGCACGACTCGTGAAAGCAGAGTGCGAGTCGTTACAGGCGATAAAAAGAGAAGAAAAACAAGTTGAAGGAAGCAACATGACTCGTGAAAGAAGGTCACGAGTCGTGACAGAAAGGAAAAGAGAAAGAGAAAGGAAGCAAGGAACAAATCACGACTCGAGAAGGAAGAAGCACGAGTCGTGATATAGTGACAGAGAGGGAATAGAAAAGCCAAGTGAAGAAGAACGACTCGTGAATAACATCACGAGTCGTTACAGAAGAAATCCTGAAATAATGAAGTGAAGAAGAACGACTCGTGAATAACATCATGAGTCGTTACAGAAAGAATCCAAGGAAGAAACATAGGAAGGACATGACTCGTGAAAGCCATCACGAGTCGTTACAGAGACTTTTTGGAAGAATC
>CANYBF010112951.1:0-19889 GCA_948192965.1 Dalechampia spathulata
TTGATTATTTTGGTTGGGTTGTATTTTAAATACCCAAAGTCCTTTTATTCCTTGCTTGCTTTTTATTTGGGTGGGTTGTATTTGCCCACAATTTCCTTTTCTGTTTTTATGCTTTCCTTTTATGCTTTCCTCTATGCTTTCTTTATGCTTTCCATGACATGTGTTTGTTTCTTGTTAGCCCTATACCATGAAAAGTATGCTAAATGAACTTGAACCCTAAATGTGTGCTTAGGAGCTTTTATTAATTAACCAATTGAGCATATTAAGATAGAATACAAATAGATTTGAAAATCCCAAACCCACACTCTGAAGAAACTAAGGTCATTTTCAACTTTGAAAAACCTAAGTTTTATTTCCTAGTTTTCAAAGTTAATTCAAATGGATTAATAGAAACAAACTAGGTGGCGACTCCACAATCCACGCTTGCTTTTTCAAAAGTTAAAACACGTTAAAAGCACGGAAACGGATACGGCAGCTCACAGTAAGTGTCAGCCATAAGAAGGAGATAAGAAGGAGAAGCAGATGGGGGGCGGCTGGAAAGAAATTAAATTGTAGGGCAGCCTTTTAATGCTAACTAAATTGACACTTTTACCCTTCCAATCATAAAATAATATATTTTCATAAAATTTGCTTTACAATCTCTTTTAAATCCTAACATATATTTATTTATTTTTATTTATTTTTTATTTTTTTAATGTCATGCTTCTTATATATAACTTCTTATTTTTATACTGTTTTGTTTTTACTAAAACAAATATAATCTAATTAGTCAAGTTTAAGTTCTAAACGTTCTTATTTCTATATCCTACAACTAAGTAACTATAAATAAATAATCTTAATTATAAAATTTGCCAAGTTGATATTTATAATTACCTTATATATCATACTACTTTAACTTTTCCCCCAAAACAGACATTTACATAAATACGATCAAATTTTTAACTTTAAAAATAAATTTTAATCCAAAATTTTCCAAACTTACCTATACCTAGATTAAGTTAACACAAGCACAATGGTCAAAACCATTCAATCAAATTCATTGTATATAACTCAGAATACAAGTTTTAGTGCCGGTTAACTTTAGTTTTAAGGATTTGCGGCAAACTTTCTAGTATCCTCAATTAAGCTTTAAACTCAATTTTTATTAAATTCTTATCACCATAATCATAATTTCACATCATTTTCACATTAATAACATAGAAAACACAACATAATAATAATTTATAAATGCACAATAAACCCCTAAATGCAGGATGTGACATTCATCACCTTCTTATTCCTCGCATTTGCTTTGAATTCTTCTCTTATGCAATTTGCCTTGGGCTTAATGGTTGTAACACCATCCGTTGTAGTTATTAGAGGAGAAAACTCATTCTCAATTAGATCGAACAAATCAACACCATCACTTTTTAAGAAGACTTCCATCCAATGCTTCCAATAAGGATAATCCATGCCATTGAAGAAGGAGGTCTTGTATATGATCGGCTTTCGATGTTTTGAGTTGCCATGGGATCTTTTACTCTAGAATGTTACTTCTAATCACAATTGAGTACCACACTCTGATACCAAATGAAATTCCAGCGGAAGTATGGCAACATGTGTACGATTTATAGTAGTTCGACATTAGCTCTGGCCTACGTCCACTTCTCCTAAGTCTTCCATTTAAGGTTTCACTAATCACAATTACATTCAATACAATAAAGGATTCCTTAATTGAATCCTAACCCCAGTGTTTTCGTGCTTACACTCAAACCTTTATAATGATTACAAACTCATAGCGATTAAGCTCTCAAATACAACTTAATGCCCCAAGCATTAATCTCACACTAACTCACAATTATAAAACTTAGCTCTTAGGTTGTAGGAATACAATACAAGAGAGTTTATAATGCTAGAATCACAATACAACAAGCAAACTTACTTGCTATTAAAGTTCAAAGCTCAAAGGAAACTTTGCTCTGCAAAACTAGTCGTTAGATTTGAAATATGCAATGTGTCTTATGAAAATAAAATCATTACAAAGGGTTTAAAGCCTTTCTGAAAAGTCACGTATGACCGTACCAGACATGGTACGTCTGTATTGATTTAAAAATATCAGTTTAACAAACACGATAAGTTTGGCACGCCCGTACCAAATCAATGTTATTGATACGCAAAATTTCTGCGAGTAGCCGTACGGCTGTACCACCCATTGGTATACCCGTACCAAGAGGATTTCCTAATACACAAAATTTCCTACGAGCAATGGTACGCTCGTACCAAGCTTTCAATAAAAGACAAAATCACATAGTACAAATAATATGCCCGTACCAAACAAAGAAAAGTGATTTTAAATTACAAATAATTTAAATTGACTCACACAAAATACACACATCAAAATCATAGGTCTAATAATAATATTATAATAATATTAATTATTATTATTATTATTATTTTAATTAATTTGGTATAATATTATTATATTATATTATTGTATTCATAATATTATTATTTTATTATATTTCCTATAATATTTAATTACTATTTCATTATTATATAATAATATTATTTTTATTTTTATTTTTACTACTATTACTTATTATTAATATTACAAATAATTAATGTTAATTTTATTGCATTTAATAATCTTTAATTATTATTATTATTATTATTACAAATAATCATTACATTATTATTAACAAATATACCATTTTTATTATTAAAAATAATTATTTATTACTAATAGTAAAATTAATCATTATAAAATGATTAATTACTAAAATTAATATTAATAATTTTATTAAATAATAATTTATTATTATATAATTATTACTTATTTAATTATAATAATAAAATATTAATTATAATATTTTTTAAATAACCTACATAAGGAATTCGGGAAGCTACTTGGCTATAGGTATAATCGGCAACCAACTTTCATACAATATTATATCATTTACCACATCAACCAGCCAAGACCATATCACTTGACCCTGGTTAAATCGGTAACCTACCAACTTTTCACATCAAATTCAAAATTTTATAAAATTTCACATCAAATATAAAAATGATAGAGACGTAGAGTCGTCCGTACGGATATAACTCAATTGGTATTCGGATGGATGTTGAGACTTAAGAATTTATAGTTTAAGTTCTGGTAACTACAGTGTGGGAGTTACGTCCTCTGGGTAGACTCTTTATAGGTATTAAGATCTAGATCCCATCTAAGAGGCCGTTGAATACTATAATTTACCCCTTCATAATTGTTTGGATTCAGATGTGAGGGAATCAACTTTTGAGACCTAACATAGAGACGTGGAGTCCTATCTCTGCGGTAGGTGTCAGTTGTCTCGTGAATGGAGCTATCTGTTTGTCATTTCTGTGTTCTTTGGGCTCTTTTTTCGCATAAAAATATCAGAGATTCACAGATCAGGAGTTGCATAATTTTCACCCCTAATCGGAAAAATATCGAGATAGAAAAGCCATAAATCTTTTGTTCTTCTGCACGTTCACAAAATATCTACTACTTTAAGATTCTTTTGTTTCTTTCTCACTCCTCTCTATTATAATATAATGCAATCATCCTTCAACTTATATCCCTTCCAATTTAAATAAAGGTAACACATTTACTTTTCTTTCCAATCTGCGCTTATTTCTCGTTACTTACTGCTATTTTCATCGGGCATTCCTGTTTTCCTCCAATAATACATATGTATCGCTTTCATTTTCTGAATACTGCTTTCTTACTTTCTGGGTTTCGCTTGTTGCTTCGCAAATGTTGAAGTTTTTTTCTCTTGTTTATGCACTGACATAATGCCTTTGGGATTTTATTAGATTGCGAGAAAGGTAATCTGGAGAAAGAAATGGAGAATTTGAGATTGTTTTCTGGAACGAAGTCTGTGAAATCAGTGAATTTGAGCTTTAGGTTACCATATTATACTCAGTGGGGACAGAGCTTGGTTGTATGCGGTTCTGAACCGATCCTAGGTTCGTGGAGTGTGAAGAAAGGGTTGGCGTTGAATCCTGTTCATGAGGGTGAGGAGCTCATATGGTATGGTACTGTTTCAGTTCCAAGAGAATTTAGTTGCGAGTATAGTTATTATGTAGTGGATGATGAGAAGAATGTGTTAAGATGGGAGATGGGGAAGAAGCGGAAATTGTTACTTTCTGATTATGTAAATGGTTTAGAGACCGTGGAGCTTCATGATCTTTGGCAGGTGATGCTCTTTTCTTCCTTATGCAACTCTTTATACCCAATGGTCATGCCTTTTTTTTGAAAAAAGAATATTCCAGGCATTATTATTTAATGCCTACTTTACTTTTATCTCTGTATTTTGTTTTGTTCTTTTTGCCGTGGATTGTTATACCCAGGTTAAGTTTTCTGGACTTTTAAGCATAGGAGTGGAATTTACAGACTACAAGATTTTGTACCTTTTTTCCCGAATAATTTTCTGATCGATGCGTTCATTTATTCCTTTTTTCTTTTGGTTTTTTTGCTCCCCCTGGTCTTTTGGTATATATTCATTTTAAACATATCAATCTTGAGAATGTAATTTTGCTCTATTATAAGATTTTCACAAACAGATGGTATCTTATCTATCACTACCTGCCTGGTCCTTTAATGTTTAAAGAGACAGCAGTATACGCTGTTTGTAAACCAGAAGCAAAATTTCATGAACGAATTTCCAAATTAGCAGATGGCTTTAACAGCAACAAGTTTAATGTTTGTGATTTTTTTCCGGAAGCAAAGTTTGTAGAAAATCACATAGTTTAGGAATCCGAAAAGTGGTGTTGAAGTTGTATCCTTGCCATTTAGCTGAAATTTTTTCATCATTTGGTGTAGGTATAACATACACTCTTTTTTAGTTCAAAAGAGGAAGTCCAAAATATAGATAGAAAAAGAACTCAATGGCCTGAGGTCATGCTGTGGAGACATTTCTCTTTGTGATCTTTTTGTTCTTCATATTATTGTTGGTGGAAGAGTAGACTTTTGGTGAGAAAACTAACATATTGGCATAATTTTTACCCTTGGACCCCTTCAACAATTTCTAATCTTACGGAATTGTAGTGATTTATGATCATAAATTCTGATTCTTGTGTAAATGAGGGCTGCTGTAAATTTCAATCAAAGATGGTTTTTTTCCATTTTTTGATAGAAGTTATTATGACATTTTCCAAGTCTAGTGTCAAATACATTTTGACCATTGCTTTCCAAAAAGGTTCAGAAAATTTAGCTTGGCTGGCCAATAATTTCCAGCTCTAAAGGTGCTGCTTCTTATTTCCCATTTCCTTTTGGCAGGTTTTATGGTAGCATAGCTTGCATGAACATATTGAAGGAAAAAAAATGAAAAAAGGAATCCTCTTAAAAAATGAGAATGATTAACATTAAACACCAATTACCTACAAAGAATTCTGGCTTGTGTTCTACATTTGTGTATTCATTTAGGTTTTTGGCAGCGTAAACTTGCGTAATCTTTGTTTAGTTTAATTCAGGCTTTTTGTATGTATTGTTGATTTAAGCAAGCTATCCGATTGTGTTGTAACCATCTTGTAGTAATTAGTACCTTGATGCAAGCATTTTGATCAAAGTCATAATGGTGTGACCTTCATGATTCAATATCAACTTCTTGAAATTATTGGTAGCTTTGTTCACATATGCATAGCGATATAAACTCTCTTTTTTATCATGGCTAGACTGGTGGTGATGCTATCCCTTTCAGAAGTGCCTTCAAAGGTGTCATTTTCCGTAGGAGTTGGAACTTGAATATAGAAAGACCTGTAGCAATTCAGAATAAATTGGATGAAGAAGGTAATTTTACACACTTTTGATTAGTAAGATATTAATATCATCATGAGTAATTGTGTATTTATTTTAGGCATCATTCTAATATCTCTCATTCTTTGTAAACTCGGATTTGTAATAGGTGGAGTTGTTGTCCATTTCAAAATTTGCTGCCCTAATGTAGATGAAGAGACATCAGTAAATTCTTGTTTTTCCTAATGTCTTCGATGCACATTGAAAATTGTACCTACAGGTTGATTTATTATCTTGTTGGCCTTGATGCTTTCATTGATAGTTTAACTGTGCAGGTTTTTGTAATTGGCAACACTGCTAAATTAGGTCAGTGGAAGGTTCAGGATGGACTTAAACTTAGCTTTGTTGGTGACTCAATTTGGCAAGCAGATATTGAGATGCCAAAGAGTGAATTTCCAATCAAATATCCTTTTGAAAATCTCTAACTAAATAATTGATAGTCATGGCAACTTATTTTTGCAATTGTTATGCTCCTTACTTTTTCCTTAGTGTTGTTTACGTATAGATACTGCAAGTACAATAAGGCTGGAGCTATTTCTTTGGAAACGGGTCAAAACCGAGAGCTGTCTCTTGCCTCATCAAAAGTTCCCCCTAGATACATTTATCTTTCAGATGGCATGTTGCGAGTAAGAAATTACTTCTGAGTTTGCTTTTAACATTTATTTAAAAATTTTGGATGTCATGGAAGTGCGTAATTTCTTTGGTCTTCTTTTAGGAAATGCCTTGGCGTGGTGCTGGTGTTGCAATCCCTATGTTCTCTGTTAGGTCAGAAGATGATCTTGGGGTCGGTGAGTTCCTTGACCTTAAACTTCTGGTTGATTGGGCAGTGGACTCTGGGTTTCATTTAGTTCAGCTTCTGCCGATCAATGACACTTCTGTCCATGGGATGTGGTGGGACTCGTATCCTTACAGGTATAACTCTTCTATGGCAAATTAGTTTAAATCAGCGAACAAATGGTTGAAGCTTTTGAAGACCTTATATGACATAGGAACTTGCTTGAAATTGGTGGCACTCTTGTCTCCTCTCTCACAACATTTTACATTTGTCTTGCATGATTAGTTTCAGGCTTGTTTTCTTAACCTCCTTAGATGTTCTGTATGGTGTGGATTCCTAATCATATATGAAATTAAATCCTTTTCTTTTTCTTGTGATGCAGTTCCTTATCAGTTTTTGCATTGCACCCATTATACCTAAGAGTACAGGCACTTTCAGAAAATCTGCAAGAAGATATCAAGGTAATTTCACTCTCCATTAAAATTTTATAAAATATGGATCAATAAATGCATTCCTGTAATTTACGCTTCAGATTTATTATTCTTCAACCCTGTGAACAATACAACTGAATTTCTTAAACCTTTTTGTGGTTAATTTTTCAATCTGTAAGTTGCATTTTTTTTTCAATGTTTCTTGCAGAGAGAGATTGAGGAAGCGAAAGTGAAACTCAATGGAAAGGTATCCCTCCACCATTATTAATTTACATGCTAGAAGGAAGAAATATCAAAAGATGTCATCTATATACATTATCATATCCCCATATACTTAGTAGTAGTAAAATATTAGCCAAAATATTTCCATTATTTCTTCTGTCTTAGCTTGTTTCGTAACCATGTTCATAATCCATCAAGGGCTGATACCCTAAGATCCAAACTTTTGCACTTTTTTAGTTATATCCTGCACTTTTTATTTTTATCAAATTTATATATAAATTTTAGGTTTCATATCGTTTGTACTATCAGTTGATGTGTTATTAATGCTTAGTTATTTTCATATAAAAAAAAAAACTCTAAACTATAGTGCTTTTTTTCAATTTCACCATAAAGTTTTAGTTTCACTTACTAAGTTTAATAAAAACTAAGAATAAAATGATTCAATTGACTATTAAATTTGGAAATTGAAAAGATAAAATAATCCATTGAATGAATTTTGTTAATATATGAATATTATATCTTACTCGATTAACTTGTAATTAAATTTGATTTGAACAATGTACTTGAAAAATGTAATATATATCTTTGAAAAAGTAGATTTATAATTGGGTTTTTCAACTTACTATGGTATTGCTTAACAAAAGCCATGATAAAATTGAAAACCATTTATATCACATCATAATTTATTATAGGACTATTAGTAAATTAAAAATATAAAATAATATCAACAAACTAAAAAAAGACATGAAGGTTGATTCAATAATATATAGAATAATATATTAAACAATAGAATTACATATAACATGATATTAAAAAAATAAAAAATATTTTTGTAGTATTAAATCAAAGTATAACATACAATAAAATACAAATTAAATTTAACTATATCTTAATTGAATAGGATAATATGTTACACAAATAAGAGTCATTAATTGTATCATTTTCTATTTCCAATTTCTTAATTTAGTTGTCAATTAAATCATTTATCTTAATTTAAATTTTGAAAGTAAAATTGAAAGGGACATGATAGTTGGGTGTTTTTTATATCAAAATTAATGGAATGTTAATGACACAATGACATGAATTATGCGAAATCTAAAGTTCATATATAGATTTGATAAAAACAAAAGTTCAGGGTATAACTGAAAAAAACATGCGAAAGTTTAGGGTCTTTTACAACAATTTTCCCATCTATTAGAACTCCTGAAAGCTCAAGTTCTGTTTTGAGTCAAGAATGCTTGTATTTAATTACGACCAAACATACTAATTTCTTCCAAAGGATAGTAACATATTTCCTCTGCAAAATGAATATCCCTCTTATCGGACCTAACAATCATGATTGCAAGAAATATCATACCCGTCCAAGTTCCCGGTTTCATGCTAATAGGCTACAAGCTTTTTCAAGAGGGCAAAGCATGCCTTATCATAGTTACCAATGAGACCATAGTCTTACTCGTTTGTTCTAGTTCTCTTCGTAAAAAAGCATACTTAAAAATTAGACTATCATAGATTCCTATCAAGATTTTTTTCACAAGACATCAAAACTCTACAAGTATTCATCTCCACAACTGGTGCAAAGGTCTCCAATGTTTTTGTAAATCCCTTCATTTTCAATCTGCATCTCACTACTTTTCTTAATGCGGAAGTCAAACATAGTTGCTCTCCATTGTGGATCTAAATATGCTTTCTTCAAAACCTATGAGATAGAAATATAAGAAACATACAAGACTATGTAGGATGGAGACTAGGAATCATTAAAAACAAATTTAGAGATTAGATGTTCACAGCATGGTCTGGCTCCAGTCTGAGGGCAATAGTATAATCAATATTTTTATTAGATGATATAAAAGTAGAACTAAATCAGGGTTAGAATTAGTAGTCTCCAAAGGAGTTTTATTATGTACCTCAGAAATGAAATACAGGGACTTGAGTTGAACAACAGTAATATGCTCAATACTTGCATATTTGTCTTGTATAAGTAGGTGCAAGTCCCGTTTGATATTTGATAGTTTGTTTTTTGGTTATAAAATTTAACAGCCCTCGCCAGTTACACCCTACATCTTATCTAGTACATGGTTCACCTGCAATGAGTGCATCCCAAGGAGACAAAATATTAAAGAAACTAACCTCTTATCTAGTACTTAGGTCACTCCCAATGAGTGCGTTGCAAATAACATTTGACCATCAATATTAAAGAAACCAATTTCTCTACATTTTGAAAATCAAGTCAGAAATCAATGCCATTGCTGGCTATGTTTTTCTTCAAGATATATGTGCCATCAATTGGTTGCTTAAGGTTAGGCTATTGCCATCAATCTAGATTCGCAGTGCAGCCAATGTGGCAAAATCAATTTGACTCTACTAGTGTAGCATCTTCTCTTAGTATCTAAAATGTGCAGGAAAATTTTCCATGTACCTTTTCATCTCCTGGCTGTTAGGAGGACATAATTGTGGATGTCACTTTATATTCATATGAATATCATTGAGCAGTTGTAAGTGAGAACAAATAGGATATCTACTTCAGTTGGCTTCATGAATTAGAATTTGGAATCTGTGCAGGATGTTGATTACGAGGCTACTCTGGCTAGCAAACTTTTGATTGCCAAAAAGGTTTTTGCCCAAGAGAAGGATTTGATACTTAACTCCAGTTCCTACCAGAAATACTTTTCCGAGAATGAGGTCTCATGGATTCTCTTCTATTTTAACACTTTTGTTCCTGTCTATTGTGGTTGAAAAATCTTAATTCCTCCATTCTAATTTTTGACTGGAAGGCAATTGTAGTTTCTTGAAGCCGATTGTTATTCTGACTTGGTTTTACTTAATGAAAGGAATGGTTAAAACCCTATGCGGCTTTCTGTTTTCTACGAGACTTCTTTGAAACTTCAGATCACAGTCAATGGGGTCGTTTTTCTCAATATTCCAAAGAGAAGGTAATTATGTCATTAATTTTTTTATTGAGGTATTTTATGTTGATTGCATTAACAAATTATCTGCTTCTTTCATATGCAACTTTTGATAAATTTAACTGAAGTTTGATAAGTCTTAACTGTAAATTTGCTGCATTGATGAATTCAGTAAAGTCAATAGATTTCACAGATAAAGCTTATCTTATCCAGAATTTCAGACAATGATGCATACCTTTTACAGCTTGTGAAACTTGTCAGAGAAGACAGCTTGCACTATGAGGCTATTTGCTTCCATTATTATATCCAGTTCCACTTACATTTGCAAGTAGGTTCACGTTTATCACTCGCTGTATTTTGTTACATCTTTTCTAGTTTCTTACCAAGGAAGTGGTTGTTTTGTATTATAAGGATCTCTTTCAGCTGAATGCAGAATTTTTGCTTAAGAAATCTGTGAATTGACAGTTGTTGGAGGCTGCAGAATATGCCAGAAAGAAAGGGGTGGTATTGAAAGGAGACCTTCCTATTGGTGTTGACAGAAACAGTGTAGATACCTGGGTCTATCCAAACCTGTTTCGCATGAACACATCAACTGGAGCACCTCCAGACTATTTTGATAAAAATGGTCAAAATTGGGGCTTCCCGACCTATAACTGGGAGGAAATGTCCAAAGACAACTATGCTTGGTGGCGTGCTCGTTTAACACAGGTATTACTTTTTGCCTGTGGTCATTTTGTCTTTCATTTTTTATTAAATATTTATTAATTGAATTTATTTTATATAATTTCTGAATAATGATCTTTGATTTCTCCAATAGATGTCCAAATACTTCACAGCTTACAGGATTGATCATATATTGGGGTTCTTTAGAATTTGGGAACTTCCGGAGCATGCTATGACAGGTCTGATAGGAAAATTCAGGCCATCTATCCCGCTTAGTCAGGTACAGTACATTCTCTCGGTATTCCTTAATATGGAAGCACTGTAGAAGCTTGCTACTGGATAGCAAACGTTTGGTGCTGTTGCATTAGCACACAACGCATCACCTACAAGCTAAAACTTCTTTCCATTTCTTTTGTCAATATGTGTGAAAATATGTTATTGCTATAGGAAGAACTTGAAAAGGATGGAATTTGGGACTTTGATCGCTTGACCCGTCCATATATTCGGCAGGAATTCTTACAGGTCTCTAATTTTTTCTTGTTCACTTCATTCCAGTTTCTTATTACACATCATCTCTTATATATTTGGCTCATGTGGATGCATTAACTAGATGAAATAAGCATGAAATTTACTGGTATTACTTTTTCTTTTCACTTTAGGAAAAATTTGGAGCTTCCTGGACTTTTATTGTTGCAAATTTTCTGAATGAGAACCCAAAGGGCCGCTATGAGGTGAGAACCATGTTGGAATCCTCCAATATTTAGTTCTCTTCACTATTAGTATTCACATAATTATGCCTGGTAATATTTTTCTTGCTTTTGGAAACTCTGGAATGCTGCATTACCTTCTTCTTGGTTCATGTTTATGTGACAAACTTGGTTGGTTCTTGAAATATCACCAAGTCATTATGCAAGACGAAAAGTATGATCTAGATATATATTTGGAGATAAACCTGAAATTGCTGTGTCTGTGTTGGGTCTAAGGAAGAATCGGAAGAGAATCATAGCCTTCTACTGATTTGACAATTTTAGTTACCAAAAATTTAACTAAACCACATCGACATGGTTTTGAATGGCTTTTCCAAAATAAAACTCTACTCTTTACAGTTGTCAAGGCTATGTGCTGGGAAGATTCCGAGAGAATTTAACCCTTGAAACATGATCAGTCAACAATGCTACTAGTGATGAGAAGGGACTTTTATCGTGTCCCAACTGTATTTATTCCAGTTTTATACTTTGGGTATCTGCATTATTTGTTAAATATATGTGCAAAATATTACACCAGGTAGTTCTGACTCATTCTTCTTATGCATACTTAAGTTCAAGGAGGACTGTGATACAGAGAAAAGAATTGCTTCAAAATTGAAGACTTTGGCAGAAAAATCATTCTTGTTGGAAAGTGAAGACAAGATGCGTCTTGATCTTTTTGATCTTTTGAAGGTAATATAATGGGAAAAAAAACCACTTTACCCATACCTTTCTGGACATTTGAATTCTATTCTTGTCACTAGTACCCGTCCAACTCTTTTTCATCTGTTCAAACTGTCAGAATATAGTTCTTATAAGAGATCCAGAGGACGCAAGGAAATTTTACCCACGTTTCAACCTTGAGGACACTTCAAGTTTCCAAGATTTAGATGCCCACAGGTACTTCCATCATGATTGGCCTTGACACACCCTGAATTAGTGTATTTGTTTCCAAATACGTGCAGCAGAAACTAGAACTTTCAAATTAGATTATTAATGCTAAAGTAAAGTGTTAGAAGTTAAATGTTCAGAGGTGGTTGAACAGGGATCAGATTAAAATAACATAAATAATTTTAAAATTAATCATTTCACTAAAATTATATATGAAATTATCTATTATCACCATATAATTTTAAAATTAATACCGAACTCAACATGATCAATAAATGAGGATGACAAAAGAATATGTTACTGTTATAATCGCTGATAAATTCCTTGATTGTCATTAATACATCTCTTTGTTGTCATGCCTTGCAGCAAAAATGTTTTGAAAAGATTGTACTATGATTACTATTTTCATCGGCAAGAAAACTTGTGGCGCCAAAATGCTTTGAAAACTTTGCCTGTGCTTTTGAACTCGTCAGACATGCTAGCCTGTGGAGAAGATTTGGGCCTCATTCCTGCATGTGTTCATCCAGTACGTGCATTCAACTTTACGTCATAACCACCTATCTTTTTTTATTTCAGTGATTTATATTTCTGGACTTGAAACCCATCAGGTCATGCAAGAACTGGGATTAATAGGCTTACGGATTCAACGTATGCCTAGTGAACCTGATCTGGAATTTGGTATTCCTTCTCAGTACAGCTACATGACGGTGAGTTCCAATTGCAGAGTATGTTAGACCATTTCAAATTTTTCTCGGGGTGCCTTGTAATGCCTTGTAATTTCTACGTGCATATGCACACCTTACTCTAAAATCTGACAAATCTTTCTATGCAAGCTGTAGAGAGGTGATTGAATTTTAGGTGGTTAATGTGAGTTGTAAAATCTAATTGACTTATGGTTCAGGTCTGTGCTCCATCATGCCATGACTGCTCCACTTTGCGTGCTTGGTGGGAAGAAGATGAAGAAAGACGACGTAGATTCTTCAAAAGTGTGGTGGGTTTAGACGGACTGCCACCTAGTCAGTGTACTCCAGATGTTGCACATTTCATCATAAGGCAGCATGTTGAAGCACCGTCGATGTGGGCAATTTTCCCTCTTCAGGTACCATGAATTGACATCAATATTTTGGGTTGTAGATTGTAAGTCAAGTATGATAGCTTTCGTCTTAGAAATCCTGCTATATGAAACAATGGGTTCTTATGTAATGACCAGGATTTGTTAGCGTTGAAAGAAGAGTACATGACTCGTCCTGCAACTGAGGAAACTATCAATGACCCAACAAATCCAAAGCATTATTGGAGATACCGTAAGTCCTCAATTTTGTTTCTTAGACTACAACACTTTCTTGTTTCTAGCTTTGTTCAAGTGATTCAGTTTATTTACAAAAATTACTTTTCTTTTACCTTTGCATGATGCCATATTCAGGTGTTCATGTGACATTGGAATCTCTAATGAAAGATAAAGAATTGATATCAGTCATTAAATGTCTGATTCATGGAAGTGGAAGATCATATCCTTCACTTGCAGAAGCTGATGAGCAGGCGTCTGTCGTACTTTCAGGGAAGCAGCAGGTTGCAGGCGACGGTAAGACTGGAACTGCAAAACAATTAAATGGAGCTCTGGAAACGGAGGTTTCCAAATGAAGTATCCATCTTCTTACGTAAAACCCAGGAAAACATACAAGCTGAAAGTTGGTCCAACTTGTCAATTACAATGGAGCCTGCTTTATTATCAACCAATAAATGTAATGTTTATTATTATTTGCAGGAGTTTCTAATAAGAGTTAACTTTTGCTATTGAGGAGTTTCTAATAAGAGTTAACTTTTGCTATTGAGATCAGTCATGATAATAAAAACTGCAAATTATGAGTTTTCAACCTCACTTTCTATTAATTGCCGTTGGAAATGGCATTTTAACAACTTGAGTGGTGTCCTTCCTTTCATATTCAAGTTGTGTGGTGAACTTGACTTTAATTATTTGATTGTTAATAAGAATTATATTTTCCAGTTTAGGGTTTGATTACAATACCTTTTAAAACTATGTAACTATCAAGTTGTTAAATATTTTTAGGATTGAATAAATATTTAATAAAAAAAGGATAATATTGAAAAACTAAATAATTTTTATATTATTATTGATAGTGAATGATTATATAGGAAAGAGGAAGAATGGAGCAATGAATTGCTTTCTTGAGTGCAAATTGTAATTTGAACCAAAATTTAATTCAAATAAATAAATTTGATTTTTAAAATTTTCAATTTAATTTAAAAAAAATTAAAATTTTTAATTTGACTATTAAAATAATTAAAAATAAGATAAAAAAGGAATTAAATCAAATTAAATTAATATTTGATTTAGTTTGATTCATGAATTTTAAAATTTATGAAAATTTAATTTTATTCAAATTTAAATTTTAAAGATTTTAGTTCTATTCAATAAGGTATTTAAATGGAAGGTTTGCTCCTTACTAGATACTACCCAACAAAAATATTTGTTTAACATAAGTGTTTAAAATTAAAAAATTAAGATATTTTAACAATAATGAACATAAAATATAGTTTGAACATAAAAAATTATAGCAATTTAAGTTGATGTTTCCATCTATGTTTTCAAGTTAATTGGTTGATGTTTCATTATAGAAACAAGTTCAAGATTAATTTGTAATCTTGACAAGACATCAAATTATCTATATTATCTAAAATATTTTCAAGTTTTTAATATATTTATATGAAAAGATAATTATTTTAGTAACCTCTCATTATAGTGAGATTCTAACAATCACCAATTACTAGTAAGGTTTTCTTTAATATTCAATTCATTATATCCATTTTTAAAAAAATAATAATAATCATGTTTTACATGAAAACTATCAAAGCAATAAGTCAAATGATAAAATTCTTTTTAAATTTCAAATAAGCATGCTTTCAAATAAAATAAAATGATATATCATTTTAAATCATTATCATGTGTTTATTTTAATTATAACTTCTAATGTTAATTATAATTATCATAAAACTGAAATCAATAAGAAATTCAATTTTAAATTCAAATATAAAAAATCCTCAATGAAAGCTTTAATTAAGATTGTATATAAACTTTCAATCAAAGCTATCCTTTTCTTTCCTTCTTTCCTTCCTTTTTCTTATTGAAACCTTTGTCATTATGTATTGTTAAAATTAAATATTAAAATTCACATCAAATTCCATCTTACAAACTCACTCTATACTTCTCAATTCATTAATTTTTATCCCATAGCTTATACTAAAAATTTGTAGAGTTTTCCCTTGTCACACTTTATCCTCTTGTAAGGCTCAAAATATATATTTTAATATGTTCACAAATACCAAGATTGATCTATAAAAATTCAATAAATACATTACAAGAGTTAGACTACAATTTAAAATATTTCAAAATATTTAGTTTATAGTAAATGATTAAATTACATAAGTTTAAAATTTTATAATTACTATAGTTTAGTAAGTATCGATAATTTAGGAAATTCACTTGTATGTTATTCTTGGACAATGCTTGAAAAGTATTTGATCAAATAAGAAATCAATCTAGGATCATAATTGTTGAACTATTGTAGTTTTACATCAAATCTAAATAACAAAGAAATACATATGTATTTAAAAAATTTAAACAAGATACATTCTTTAGAAAATCCTACTTTTTGGTAATAAACATCTTATACTAAAAACATATGATATTGAAAATTTTATAACTACTATAATTACAATAATTATAGAGTTTTCCATATAATAAAAAACATAAAACAACACTCAAATTAATGATAACATATTCATCACTTAACAAGAAACATGAGTGTTGAGTTACACATTATTATAGTAAAACCACTTTTTATAAAGGAACTTATGTTGCTTATTCTTTTACTAGTATAAAATATCAAAATAAACTATACATTACTCAATTTTTACATAATTTAAACTATTGAATAATAGATATACATCAAAATTAAGAAGTAAATACATTAAAATATCTACTATTATTACGATTTACGTATGATTTATAGGTGGTCTGCCATGATCTAGTTATTAAGAGCCTTATCCTTGCTCATCTCTTTATTACATGCATTAGTCAATCATAAAACTAATGCCAAGTATAATTATACTTAGTGATGCATAACAAGTAGTATTATAAAATTTAAATGAAATTGCATATATTATTGATTATGGAAAATCATAATATATAATTAATTAAGTTGTTATGATGTTTGGTTTAGTATAAGTTACTTTTATTTTAGTTCTACTTTTATTTCATTTTAATTATTGCTGACCTTGACTTTTCGTGTGCATGCTGCAGTTTTGGGTTTTTATCAATTTAGCTTGGTATAGGTCCCCGATGTTGACCCCGGTTTGCATACATGCCTTTGGACTTCCTCTAAATGTTCTAGGCATGCGGAGCACATAACGTGCATTTTCTGATATGCGATGCACATAGTGCTACATGTTGCACATGTAACAAAAATATACATTTGGTGGACGGCCTTTTCTCGAGCAAATCTAATATGCTCCATATGGCACCATGCCTTAGGGTTCCAAATGATGCTTCTTTGACCTATGACACACATCCCACTATGCCTACATTGCATATTACACATAGATTAAATTTGTTACATGCGTGGCATCTGCTGTTATATGCTACACATGTAGCCTTTTTTTGGGCTATATACTACGAATTTAGCATTATATATTGTGCACATAGCATATAATTTTTGAAAAACTCATATTTTTAATATGATTTTCTCATTTTCCTCACCCAGACCTATAAATATAAGCCTTGTATTTATGGAAAAGGGTCTAAAAAATTCATTAATTATACCTAAACTCTGCAAAAATATAATCTCATTTAATTAAACACTTAATTAATTCATTAACCTAGGATTAGAGATTAATTAACCTTAATTAGATCCCTAATCATGTTTAGAATCGAGATCTCAGAAGCTTCATTTGTTCCGGTGAGTTAAATGCATATTCTCTTCCTTTTCTTCTCTTGATTTCATGATGAGTTTTATGATTTTGGCTTTATCTTAATGATTTGGATTCAATCATGCATGATTTGATGATTACCAATGTCACACCCACGTGAGTGACGTGTCTGGTATACGTATAAGTGTATATATATGTATGTGTTTTGTTATACAATGATGTATTGTTGCTTTTGATGTATTTATGTAGGTGTATTATGATGTATCGATGTGTGATGTTGATTATGATTGTGCTTGTGATGCTGTCACCTTATTGGGAAGCGCATCTTCTCGGTTGGTTGAGTGACAACTATTTTACTGTATTTAGGATGTTTTGGTAGTGTTTTAGGTTGGGTTTTGGTTTTGGTATAGGTACCTTGAGGTTAAGGATCCAAATGGTGCATGACTTGGTTTTTAGGTGGCGGTACGGGCGTATGTATTCTATACGGGCATACCAGGCATGAGGAATGGGCAGTATTAGGTTCCTGGAGATGGTATGGGTGCACTAATGCCCTGTATGGCCATACCTTTGCTCGTAGGAAAATTATTTTATCAGGAAGGTCGAGGTGGTACGGGCGTACCATTGCTCGCAGGAAACAGGGCATCAGGACTTTTAGTTTGGTATGGGCGTACAAAGTTTGGTACAGCCGTACGCGACTTAAAAGTGCCTTTTTAAAATAGGATAAGTTTTGACTTTTCTTTGACTTTCCTTTATTCTTCACTCTTCTAAATGTTTATAATTAGTAGAATTTAGCCTACTTTGTTGCTTTTACGGTGTGAGAGCTTGAAGAAGCGAGTTTAGCAAGTGGTTTACGGATTAAGTTCTAGAAGTAGCTTATCCCAAGTTTGTGCTAGATTGTATTAGTTTGTTCTAAGTGTTTTATTTTCTTCTCTCTTTGCTTAAAGGCCAAGTAAGGCCTAGAAAAATGATATTTGAGGATTCTATTCCTGTATGTTTCTATGTAGTTATGACATGAGCTTAATAGTTGCTTAGCAAGGCATCCCTTATTCGTTATGTTGCATTAAACCGTTGTACATAGGCATGAACATGACATGAGGGATTCTGATGAAAGAAAAAGAGAGAGAGAGATGATAGGAAAAAGGCATGCTGGGTCATATATTACAGGGTTCCATAATGGAATCGTATATTCTATTGCTCTCCTACGGGAGTTGAGTCTCGAGACATACAATTAAAAAGGAAAAAGGGGTTTAATGACCCGGATAATAAATGCCCTCCTTTGGGAGTTGAGTATCGGTACATATAGGGACCCAACATGGATAGAAACTGTGCACAATGGAAGGAAATGGAAAAGAATAAGAGTGATAAAAGAAAAGGGAAAGTGAGGTGCATGGCATGATTGCATTCCACATTAATTGTGATGCATTACAGAGTTATGTTTGTCACTAGTAATTGATAACATGATATGTGTTGCTTAATGGGTCTCAAGTTTGTTATACGTGTGTGAGCGCCGGTTTCTACCGGGGCCCAGAGCAAGGCTTGCGAAAATCATGGATCGGGGACCGCACTTGGAGAGAAAGTGCAGTCTTCCTAAGGGGTTCCCTTAGGGAATGATACAGACTCGAAAGAGTCGAAGGAGTCGCCACCGAATGGTTCCAGATTGGTCCAATCGATCCATAGCATGAGTGCTAGTTAAACCCTTCAGAGATTGGGTTCGGGTGGTGGAGATCTATTCTATGGGTTTCCAAAATCAATTTTACCATTTTAGTTGGGATTAATTGTCCTAAGCAGGCAAGCATACGAGCATAAATGTAAGCATACAACGCGTTATATGAATTGGCGTTGCAAGTTTGCACGTAAAATGACATATAAAGCTATATGGCATTTAGATGGCATGGCATATACATGTCATGTGATATAGCGATAAAAGTAACATGGTATATGCATGTCATGTGAGTATGTATGACATATCATATGCATGATATGATAACCTAATATGTAAGCACATATTATGGCAAATAGCGTATTACGTTATGCATTAACGTTTTAGGGATTGTTTTAGCGTTTAGCGTATGCGTGGCATATGCATAACGTATGCATGATGCATGAGATGAATGGCATATCATATGCATGATATATGAAATGGTGGATGTCATGGCATACTATATGACATATCTTATGTATGGCATGTGAATGATGTATAGCATATCATATGTATGATATGTGTGTGATGGTGTAATTCATGGCATATGCATGGCATGTTATGTGTATGACATACCAAATGCGTGGCATGTGAGATGATGCATGACATGGCATATGCATGGCATGTATAGTAGAATATGCTTATGTCGTGTGGTATGACATGTAAAATGTTGCATCATGACATGGTATAGTGTATGGCGTACCATATGTATGGCATGTGAGAATGATGACATACTATATGTATAGCATGTGAAGTGAATGATATACCGTATGCATGGCATGTTAAATGGATGACATACTATATGCATAGCATGTGAA
>CANYBF010113033.1:0-13106 GCA_948192965.1 Dalechampia spathulata
ACATACATCATAACAATATAGACATACATGATACATAGCATGGGTTCCACGAATAATCTCATCTTTTCATAAAATGTCATTTGTGCCCCAACTTAAACTTTTACCTAACATTGCTTCTAATTTTACTTGAATTGACCCATCATACACTATACTTTATCATATAAGAACATGTTAAACATATCAGGCATCATTGCTAATTAATGCATTTTATGCATTAATCATTCATTTATTGCCATAGATTTATGAAACTAATGTATATAGGAGTGCTGTACAAATCAGGATGTGACAACTTAGACATGTGAGTGCTATTTACATGGCCAAGATGACAATGCCATAGAAAGAGTAGATTAAGAGTATCAACTTTGATTCTCTTAGTTTGAATAATGGAAATGAGGTCTAAATTATTCAGTATATATAGTCCATTCTCAATATTTGCATAATAAAAGAATATACCATCTTTAAACATTGAACAACCATTGTTATTAATGGAACATTTGAATCCTTGTTCAACAAGACAAGATACTAAAATAAGGTTATTATTTAAACTTGGAACAAAATAATAATTATTGAGTTATAGTTTTAAACTGGAAACTAAATGTAAAATATAGGTTCCAACTTCTAATGTAGCAACTCGTGCTCCATTAATAACCCTGATATCTACATCGTTCTTACTTACAAATGTGAGATGTATAACCAGTATCCAATACCTAACATTTGTTATTAGAAAAAAGAATTAGAGTTAACCTTAATCATAAATATATCTAAAGAAGAAGCACGATTCTTCTTTACCAGCTCCAGATACTCTTTGCAATTCCTTTCCAATGCCCTTCCTTATTGTAATGGAAGAAAATACCCTTAGGGGGTTTCTCTGTAGCTTTCTTACCTACACCACCTTTAGGCTTATAGGCTGGCTTCTACCCTTCTTCTTGACTGTATGCCCTTCTTTTTGACAAGCCTAGAAGAACTAACTACCAGAGCTACTTTAGCACTCTTCTTATTAGCATCCTAAGCATATTTCAACAAATTGATAAGCTCAGGATTAGTAGTTTCTCCATTATTCATTTGATAATCAAGAATAAACTATGCATAACTATCAGGTAATGACTACAGAATAAGGTCAATTACCAGCTCTTGTTTTAGTCTAAAACCAAGACCCTTCAACCTCTGAATGTAGCCATGCATCTTAATGCCATGAAAGACAACTGATAGCCCCTCTACCATCTTGCATTAAAAGAGTGTATTTGAGAGTTCAAATCTCTCAATCCTTACTTTTTCCTTAAAAAATATTTTGAGATAAGTAGCCAGAGTACGAGAGTTCATAGTCTCACACTACTTCTGGAGGTCATTCTCCATAGCTCCTAGCATGATGATGTTGGCCATCTCATCCTCTTGCCTAAACTTATTGTAAGCATCTCTAACTTCATCAGATGAGTTAGCTATAGATATGCATGGATAAGTTCGATCTAGTACCTGGGCTATCTGTTGACCTTTCAAAACTATTTTGATTTGGTGAATCCAGTCAATGTAGTTAGATTCATTTAGTTTGTAATTGAGAATTCCAACCTTTGAATGTAGCCATGCATCTTAATGCCATTAAGGATAATTGATGACCCCTCTGCCATCTTGCACCAAAAAGTGCTTTTGATAGTTGAAATCTCTCAATCATTGCTTTTTCCTAAAAAAACATTTTGAGATAAGTAGCCATAGTACGAGAGGTCATAGTCTCGCATTGCTTCTGGAGGTCATTCTTTAGAGCTCCCAGCATGATGCATAATGTTGCTGGTCATCTCATCCTCTTGCTTAAACTTATTGTAAGCATCTTTGACTTCATCATAGGAGTTAGGCACAGGAGTGTGTGGATAAGCTCGATCTAGTACATGGGCTATCTGTTCACCTTTCAAAACTATTTTGATTTAGTGAATCCAGTCAATGTAGTTGGATCCATTTAGTTTATTTTCAAGAATTCTACAAAGATCAACTTTTCTTGACATTTTAGAAAAAAACTGAAGAAAATGAGAAATAGTGTTTCATTAAAAACATTATGTATTTGAAAACATAATAAGGTCTTTGATGATTTTTTATCTCCCACTATTTTATTTCGAACCAATAAGCCTCAACTACTAATCCAAGAAGGTCACGCTTTGTCTTCCTTAATGGGTTAGTATCCAACGACCATTAAGCCCAATCTTGAGTATGCTTAACAAACTAGAACTTAATATCAATAGGTAGACATCTCTCATGTCAATCATATCTATATATGATTGCTAAATCATTGGGTTATCAACTTTTCTTGATACTTATGTTATCTTGCATAACATAATTCCCCAACCCAACCTATAAAACATTTTACCTTGGGTATGCCTAATAAATAAAATATTTTATTTAAATCCAACCCATTTTTTAAAACTTAGATATACATCATGTTAAATAGGCTTGAGATCTGAATGACAAGAAGCTCTCCACTTTCATCTTAGGAAATGGAAGGCCTTATATTTATAGTGCTTTGAGGGATTTATTTCCTTTTATGTCATTTAAAACATTCAAGGCAGATATGTGTAATTGGTGTACAATGTATGGTCATGGCTCACGCATGCTATGGTATGCTCATGCAACTCATACATTTGCAATTATAACAATTTATAATATGATGATTATGGAATAAGACTATTTTATTACTAATTTGGTCTTGGAGTTTCCTCTTTTAGTCATATCTTGCTCCTTCGCTCCTTTGCTCCTTTTACCTTCCATTATAACTCCTTTACAACCTATGTAATCTAATTACAAATTTAAATGATAGACACCCCAAGTTATATTTAGAGGGAGTAGATGAGAAGAGAAGTACAAAAGAATTTTTTAAAAAAGGCACGACTCGCAGGCCCTATTTACCAAAAATTTATAAAATGATACAGATGCTCAATCACATTGGGCTAAGTCCATAATCACCATCATGCCATATATTCATCCATCCATACATTCAAAATGATTAAATGAATAACCTTCTCATAATGTCAATTCAGTTTTTACATTTTAAAATTCAAACAAACTTTGCCTTTTAAAATAGTTGTTTGGCTTGCATTTGAAAACATATGGTTTTCATGTTTTGGATTATATTTGAATAAATTATTTATTAAATTAAATAATCATACAAACAGTAATATATTAATTATTTAATAACACTTTAAATATTAACATATAACTTAAAAGTCAAAATACAAGTCAAAACTAAAAAGAATCCTTATCATGCTTAAATTGTTCCTTTGAGAGTTTTAATTCAAATAAAATACTTATTAATCTCCAAAGCTAATAAAATTTTATTTTAAAACCTTTAATGTGCCTAAAACATTAAAATATATGAATTAATAGAAAAACATGAGAAATTAAATTGAAAAATTCAAATATACCATAAATGGATTTCCTATGCACATACGAGCATGAATTCCATAAAGTCACATCCAAATCAAATCATAATCCATTAAAAATGCTCCATCATCAATTTTACACATTAACTAATTGATCCATTACATGTTCAATAATTAAACATGCAATAATCAAGTAACAACATTAAGAATAACATAAAAAAATCCATACGGCCTTATCAATAAGAGCGTGCACAACACATGAATTTTGATTTGATAAAATTTCTGCATATATATTTGGTTTTTTTTAATATAAAACAAGATAATTTAATGAAGAATAATCAACTAAAATTTAAAATCCAAATTCAAACAATAACCCTTTCAAAAATGAAAATGCCACAAGCCATAATCATAGTAAAAACCCAAAATCTTATGTATTCTACACAAAGATTGTAACACCAAATCGCTCTGATACCACTATTGGTTTATGAAACCATGTTTGGCAGTGGAAGATATAATTTAAAACATGTGATTAACTAAAGAATGAAACCCAAGATATTGGGACATTACAAAGGAATTCATAAAGCATTTATGAAATGAGATCTTATTGTATGCAAATGTTCAATATCTAAATTATTCCTAATCAATGTATTAATAAGAATGGATATTATTAATGTGGTTAAGATCAACATATGTTATGCTTCCTTTAGAGATGATTCCCATTCATCATGATAAGATTCATCTAAAGTGAACATGTAGATGAGTAGTTTGGGACTGACTCTTTGGAGGCCTTGCCAGTGAGATTTCATATGGTAATTGATCTATGTCTGTCAAATTTATCCCACTCATATCAATAGTGCAATTATCATTAAGACTTGAGATAATAAGGCTATCTTAATTATGGATCATTATGTTTTGACTTCTGTGTTTCATTCCTCCAGAGGAGGCATTCATAACTTGGAGGTTGGATATAATGTGAAGTAGTTGATGGTATTTATTTATCAATAAAGGATTCACCACCCCAGATTAAATGTAGGGGTTTTTCTCATTGATTCATGTAATATTTTTTATTCAGGAATCTCTGGCCAGAGTAGAATGCCTATTGATGAATGAGTTTTATAAGGGTATTTTGGGAATAAAGATCATGGTACATGAGACATCAAGTTTAGGGCTTGATCTAACACACTTGATTATACATTGAGTTAACATTAATCCATACTAAAACCTAAATGAGATAAAGGATGGTGAAAGGAGTTTATTGCATGGAATCTGGTGTGGAAGGGTTGTAGTCAAACTAATGACCTCGTAACATTTGGATAGTCATGATGTATGACTAGACATCGCTCATGATTTACATATGATGGAGTGGATAATAGATTCATATGTTGCCAGCATGCCAAGAACCCAAAATCTCACACACTAAAAGTAAGGGAATGATAATGGTATACACGTGTTTTTGATGGAATTAATTAACTTAATGGTCAAAATGTGATTGTCACATAACTTATTCATGTATGATGAATTAAATAAGAGTGCACATGATTACCATGTGCTTTTAGAATGAAATTTAAGTCAGTCGCATGTAAGTCACATGCCAAAAGCATGTGACATGCACATGGCTTGACTTGTTATAACCTAAACCTAATTAGGGTTATATCATTATGTTTTGGTAAAAATAAAAATATACAGAAGTAAAATTTTGGCTGCCTCTTTTCTCTTTCTACTTCCCAGGAATTCGAAGCATAAGAAAAAGAAGAAAAACAATTCAGTTTTAATAGAACATCTAAAAGAAAATTGAATTCAATTATCATTCTTCATCCATTGCTCTTTATGTTTTGTTCTACCAGTCTCTAAAAAAAAACTAGTAATTTGATTACTAATCATTTTCTTAACTTGTGTGGATAGTTTGGAGATCCTCTATCCTTAGCGATTCAAAAGTTTGCTATAAGTTTGCTATAATCTTCTTTGTGTTTGATGTTTTCTATGTATAGAATTGCTAGATCCAATGAAATCACATATTTTAAAAACTTTAAATTATGTCTTCCACTACTAAACATGTTTTTCATAAACCAACACTTTCAAGTACATTGAATATTGAATAATGCCTTTTATTGAAAAATTTTTAAATATAATAAAACATGATGCTCTAAAACATACACTAACATCGTGTAGATTTTACACGACCAAGGCATAATCTTACATGACCAAGATAAGTTTTTCTTTTTACAGGGGCCAAGTTCCACATGACTCGTGTGGAGTTTTACA
The DNA here is from genome assembly GCA_948192965.1 of Dalechampia spathulata. Taxonomy (NCBI): domain Eukaryota; kingdom Viridiplantae; phylum Streptophyta; class Magnoliopsida; order Malpighiales; family Euphorbiaceae; genus Dalechampia; species Dalechampia spathulata. The sequence goes on from CANYBF010113033.1 coordinate 5,622, forward strand.
TAACTCATATGAACTCGTAAGGCTTATTTTTAGTGGATTTTGATGGGGAAAATTGGTGCATGACCCATGAAACTTATACATGACTTTAGGAAGCCTAAAAATGAATGAAACATGTTATTAAGTATGGCTTTGTATGTTAATAACTTGAATAAGTGTGTATATGAGGTATAATGATGAAATTGTGTGGTAAAGTGGTTAAGATGAATTGTGTAAATTCTTGAATAGTATACCTTGTCAAATGAATGGTAACTTAGCTTGTATATTAGAACACCTTAATGAATGGACATTCTAGGCTCTTAAAATCAATGTTATACACACCTAGGCTTTATAATTTTTCATAATACATAAGAATATGAACTTAGAGGCATGAAGTAAAGTTAATGATATCTGTCCACACATGATCATGATAAGTCTGATACATGCTTACATGTTCTAAATACTTGATTACATACCAATATGCATGTTTATGATTTACTTGTACTTTAATACAAAGGTATGTAATGGTGTGTATGAAGATAATAGCTAAACATACATGTAAATAGAAGTCAATGATGTATAAATAGACATAATGCATGGTGTTATGATGCAATCACTTAAGTTGGCCAAAAAGGGCATGTATGACCCCTAATTTTGAAGTGTGATATGTTATAAGATGGAATTATGCTTATATGCTTATAATTAATCAAAGTTTAATGGTGGTTACTTGTCATGAATGATCATGGATTCTTAAAGATGGTAAGTCAAGTATAATATATGAATAACTTTACTAAATTTATGTAGAATGGAAATGCTACAGGTTTAACTAATGTATCTCCTTCAGATATCGATAAGGGTAAAGCGATATAAGGTTTGTGTTATTCACTTCATGACCTCTTTTAGGGTCTTCAAATAGCAATTTTTAACTTATACGTTTATGATATCAACATAATGAGTTTATATCATGAATGGTATCATATGATCATCATTGCATATGATCAGTAAAGCATCAAGTATGTATCATGTCATGAATCATTCATACATAAAGGCATATTAATGATATGTCATACAGAGGATATAAAGGGGAACAAAAAGTAATATACAAAGAAAAGTTTAATGAAAGTGTACAGGGTCATACAGTTATTATCGATTCTAGTGATGGAATCATACAGTATAAGTTCTTATCATGGAACCATAGAGAAATGTTATATTCCTTTGGGAACTAAAAAATAATATAGTACCAGTACATAGAGAAATGGACCTCATACAAGATTATGCACAATCATACAGAAAAGAAATAAAATGTCAAAGGAAAATCAGAGGGAGAATGCTAAGCATTAATGCATTCTTACAGACATACATTATAATTCTTATATCATGAAAGTATAGTGGATGAATTGATGAATGCACTACATTGGCACTTATATAGAGATGTACACAGAGTAATAATGTACAGTACAGTATTTAATGTAATAAAAATTATAGTAAATTCTTTTATGGTGTTTGTTCCTATCCTTACACAATATGCTATATGTATTGCTTATAACAGCTAATGAGTGATGTAAAATAACATGATATGATATAGTTAAACTAGTTAATGATGGTTTTCCATCATTTGACTTTAGTGTGTTATTTATGATAGGTGCTCATGTCATTTACTCATTTTATAGCACTACTAAGTTTTATACTTAACGTTTGTCATTTGATAAATGCATGACGAGAACCTTTGGGTGAGAGATTAGATTAATAGATCTATATAATTAGAAGAGCTTACAATTTCAAGAAATCTCATTCTTGAAGTAGTATTGGATAAAAGTAACATACTCCAAGAAGTCCTTTATATATGCAGCTTGTTATATTAACCTTAACGATAGTAATACTTATGTTATGTATTTTTGTTGTATGTAATATCAATACCACCTTATCATGTAAGAGTAAATATACATATCTCATATAATGGATGATGATATGAGTATGCAAGATAAATATATGACATATGCATAAGATATAAAGGATGCATACTATTATGTATTGTTATTACCCATGTCTACTTGTGCCATTGGATTACAGATACATATTATCTGATATAATTAAAACTAAAAAAATTAAATAGGTCCCTCATAGAATAACTAATGATCTCTTAGCGTAGAGGATTATTAACTATTATATGAGAGCGTGTTATGTTAGGTTTGGGTATGACATGTTTTAATGGTATTAGAGCCTGGTATGTGTGACTACTGCCTAAGGTTAATGAGTGGCATAGTAAGAATATTGTTAGTCCTTGCTACTGCTGACTATTCTGATCCATCTGTGTAATTATAGATTAGATACTATGATAAATAAAGCAATCATAGTTTATGAGGAAGGTGGGGGTAACTTCAACCCATAAGAAGGTACGTCAAAGGCTAATGAGGGGGCAGAGGTTTGGTAAGGACCTATTGAATAATATGAATAAGGAGAGAGATTACCTACTATAGAATAACCAATGACATCTATTATCAATCTTGTAACTATACAATTTGCTCAGTTCCTCATATCTTTACAAGGATAGGTTTGTACAGTGGTTCCAGCTCCACCTTCGATAGTGGTTGGAGATGTATATAAGAAAGATTTCAAGAAGTTAAGAGCACATTGGGCTACTAATTTTCTAGGACTACTGATCCATATGTTACTGAGATGTAGCTTGAAAGGACAAGGAGGGTTCTACGACAATTAGATTATCATGATTCAAGGAAGTTTGAGTATGCCATTTTTTGCTTCTAGATGATGCATATGAGTGGTGGAAGACTATTCCACAGAGCACTACTGATCCACCAGTGTTGACCTGGGGTGATATTCAAAGGGAGTTTAGATAGAAGTATGTACCCTCAACATATACAAATAATAAATTGCATGAGTTCCTTAATCTAAAATAGGGGAACATGTTTATGGCAGAGTATGAACGGGAGTTCACCAAACTGGCTTATTATGTTACAAGTATTTTTACCACAGGTCGAGACAGATATAAAAGATTTGAACAGGGACTGGCTCCTTGGATTAGAGCATTAGTATAAGGGTTCAACTATAAAGATTTCTTTACTTTGATAGCTAATGCTTTAAATCAAGAGTGTACCATCAAGAAAGAGGAATGTGCTATAGTTGGATAGTTTAAGAGATCCTTTCAAAGATCTAGTTTATCGTTCAATGGATAGAAGAGGAGTAAGTTCTAAGGCTTCTTTACAGCTTGATCGATGGGATCTAGACCTTCATTGCCTTATCAGCATAGAGTGAGAGGATTATAGGCTAAATTAGTTCAGGATTTGGGCCAAGCCAATACCATACCTATGGCTATACTCATTATGGTGCTTGCAGAGTTGGTACAGACCTATGTTATAGATGTGGTGATACCAAGCACTTTGCACAAGATTGCACCATATGTTAAATTATACAAGTACATACGATGTCTGAAGATGGGTCAGATTAGTAAAACCCACTACCTAAATCTATTTTTGATGTTTCTTAGAGTGGAGATCATAGTAGAGGCAGAGGCTGAGGTCGTACCAGCGGAGGCTGAGGTAAGAGTTAGGGGTAAGTGAACCAATCAATTAGGGCTTCTGCTAGAGTTTATAGTTTGAGACAGAGAGATAACTTATGAGCTGCTGATGTTATTATTGGTAATTTCCTTATCTCTAATCATGGTGCTTTAGTATTATTTGACCCAAGAACTTCACATTCATACATAAATACTAAGTTTATATGATTGGTTGACATCATATGTGAGGGGTTAAGATATGATATTGCAATCTTTAGTCCTTTAGGTAAAGATACAATAGTTAATTAGATTTATCGACGGTGTCCTTTGGTTATCAATTGTATGCAGTTTTCATCTAATTTAGTAAAGCTGCCTTTTCGGGAGTATGATATTATTAAAAGGATGGATTGGTTGTCAAAGTATCAAGCTGTCATGGATTATAAATAGAAGACAATGATACTTCAACATCTAAAGTATGCTATGATACAGATACGAGGTAACATACCATTGGTGACTACTAGTTTGCTTTCGGCAATAGTTGCACGAAAACTATTATTACAGGGATGTGAAGATATACTAGCCCATGTTACAAATATGAGATTGAAAGGGATACAAATATCATAGATACCAATGGTATGTGATTATCTAGATGTGTTTCCATATAAGTTACCAGGGTTGCCACCAGAGAGATAAAACAAGTTTGAGATAGAAACTTTGTGAGGTACAAAACCTATTTCTATTACACCTTATAGGATGGCACCGATAGAATTGAAAGAGTTAAAGACTTAATTACAGGAATTATTAGACAAGGGTTTTATCTTACCGAGTGTTTCTCCATGGGGTGCACTAAGGTTATTTATGAAAAAGAAAATGGTACCATGAGATTATGCATTGATTATAAATAGATAAATAAAGTAACTATTAAGAAGATATATCCTTTACCTTGTATTGATGATTTATTTAATTAGTTAAAAGATATGACCATATTTTCAAAGATAGATTTGAGGTCCGGTTACCATCAACTTTGGGTAAAGGAGAGTAGTATTCCAAAGATAGCTTTTTGGACTTGGTATGATCATTATGAGTTTTTGATGATATCATTCAGTTTAACTAATGCAGTCGAGAGGAGCATGATGAACATTTGAGGATTGGATTACAGAAGATACGAGAAAAATAACTATATGGCAAACTGTCAAAATGTGACTTTTTATTGAAAAAGGTGACATTTCTTGGGCATGTGATTTCAGCATAAGTTATCAAAGTTGATCCCAATAAGATTTGTTAAGGGGTTCTCAATGATTTCTATACCACTTTCTACATTGCTATGAAAAAATATTCCATTTAAATAGACAGTCGGATGTCAAAGGAGTTTTGATCATTTGAAAGGATGTTTGACAAGGGCTCTAGTGTTGACTTTACTAATGCCCGAGAAAGATTATGTAATATACAATGATGCTTCACTAAATGGGTTAGGTTGTGTATTGATGCAAGAACAGAAGGTGATTACTTATGCTTCAAGATAATTGAATCCGCATGAGAAGAAATACAAGTCTATCTATACAAAAGGTGCACTTTTTAAGCTTAGCATACAACTTCTCCTCCCTTAAAGTTTGCATAACTAGCCTAACATGCTCAATATGTTCATCTAAATACTTGTTATAAATAAGTATATCATAAAAATACACAACTATAAATCTCCCTAAGAATGCATGCAATGCATGGTTCATAAGCCTCATAAATGTGCTAGGTGAATTAGTTAAACCAAAAGGCATTACTAACCATTCATATAGTCCATACTTAGTTTTGAATGCAATTTTCCATTCATCTCCAGGCTTCATCCTAATTTGATGATATCCACTCATTAAATCAATTTTAATAAAGTAAAGAGCCTCATGCAATTCATCCAACAAGGCCCATATGCAATTCATTTAAGGTGTCTATGCTTTATAGTGATCTTGATGATTACCCTACAATCAATACATATGGGCCATGTTCCATCCGTTTCAGGGTTACATTGCAATATAGGTTATAGTTGATAGATTAACAAAGTCAACACATTTCTTATTTGCATAGGTGGATCATGAATTAAAATAGTTAGCAAAACTTTACATATAAGGGATTATTAGACTAACAGAGTTCCAGTATCCATAGTATCAAATAGGGATCCTTGCTTTACATTAAGATTTTATGAGAGCTTTTAGAGAGCCTTAGAAATTAAAGTACACTTAAGTACAACTTTTCATCCATAAAGAAATGGTCAATCTAAGAGAATTATACAAATACTAGAAGATATACTTTGAGCATGTATCCTTGAATGGGAAGGCAACTGGGATGGATATCTACCACTGATGTAATTCACATATAATAATAACTATCAAACTAGCATATAGATGGCTCTACATGAAGCACTATATGGAAGAGAGTGCATAATACCACTTTAAATTGGGATGAAGTTGAGGAAAGAAGATTGATATGACCCAATTTAGTACAAGAAACTAGAGATAAAGTTGAATTGATTTAAGAATAATTGAAAGCTACATCATATAGATGAAAGTCTTATTGTGAGCTTTGGTTCCGTTTCCGCTTTTACCAGGTTTTAACTTTTGAGAAAGCAGAGTGTGGAGTTGCCACCTAGTTTGTTTCTATTAATCCAATTGAATTAACTTTGAAAACTAGGAAATAAAACTTAGGTTTTCCAGAGTTGAAACCGACCTTAGTTTCTTCAGAGTATGGGTTCGGGATTTTCAAATCTATTTGTATTCCATCTTAATATGCTCTTTGTTTAAGTTTAATGAAAGCTCCTAAGCACACACTTAAGGTTCAAGTTTATTTAAGGTATTTTTCATGGTATAGGGCATACAAGAAAGCATATCACATGTTATGAAAGCATAAAGGAAAGCGTAAAGAAAGCATAAAAGAAAGCAGTAAAGAAGCAGAAAAGGAAATGTGGGCAAATACAACCCACCCAAAATAAAGAAACAAAGCAAAATAATTTGGGTATTTAATACAACCCAACCAAAACCAAAGTAATTAAAACATAAACCCTAAATTGTAAGCCCAAGGCCCAGTTGCACTCTTCGGGATCCAATTGGGCTCGTTTTCGACTGGGCCTCAGACCCGACTAGATGCTTATTCCAGGACAACAACTCCTGCAACTAGGGTTTTACCTAATCCTGCAAAACTTAAATCAAACGCATAAAAGGAAATAAAAGCAAATATAACAATAAAATCAATTACACAAATTAGGGCATAAATCATGCGAATCAAACACATAAATGGGAATAAAAGCAAATATGGCATAAAGATAAACATGGCAATAACATCAATCATGCAATCAAATCAAATATGGCAATAAGATCAATCATGCAATAAAATCAAATATGGCAATAAGAGCAAATATGGCAATAAAATCAATCATACAATCAATCAAATATGGCAATAAGAGCAAATATGACAATAAGATCAATCATACAATCAGTCAAATATGGCAATATACTCTAATCATGCAATCAATCAATCACATTACCAAAACATGAGCTACACTAATCATCTAAGCATGAAACTTGTATGGAAACACATGATATTCAACAAGCAAGACTCGGCACACAAAAGATTCCTTGTCATTTTCTGATCATACCCGAACGGGTATGTTATTGCCATGATCATACCCGATCGGGTATGATTCATGCATGATCATACCCGAACGGGTATGATCAGACACCAAACATACCAAATTCAATTTCTGATTAATTTTGAATTATTAACATGCAATATCATTCATTTATCTCGCATTAAATCATGTTTACAATATTAAAACGAATTGAAAATGCATTAAACTCAATAAAAACAAGATAAAAATCGAGTCAACTCAAAACAAAAGTGAATAGAAAGTGAATGGAAAGTGAATAGAAATTACCTATGTTGATTCTCCAAGCCACTTGAAGTTTTCCAATCCGATTCCAATGTTAGGGAATGATGAAAGTGATCCAAAGTCCAAG
>CANYBF010113162.1:0-14440 GCA_948192965.1 Dalechampia spathulata
CCTTAAACTTCACGACCATTAACATTAAAATCAGCTAAGGGGGCTTTTTGTGATTAACAAAATACTGATATAAACTTGAACTAAACCATAGGCTAAATTTGAAGAAAGTACCGACAATGTTGATGTAAGCTTGAGTCAAAATTAGAACATTAGTATATTTCCACCAGCATGCTTTAGTGAACAATAAGACAAAGTATCACACTGATAGACACATATTCAACCATTTGAACACTGTCACCAATGAATTGATATGAATTGAGGAAAAAAAAATGATGATTGCCAATAATTACAAAAGGCCCAGAGTCTATGAAATCCTGAGTCTCCTGGGTTTGTGGGTCTGGTACAGCGGAGACATGCACGATATCTGCAAGTTTCAAAAGACATGCCAAAATAGATGTTCAAGTTTTTTTCTTGTTTATGGGCTGGCGTCAAGCTGGAGACAGGGACATGGCATCTTTGAAAAAAGCTGCAAACATGTCTGGAACATGTTTATGATGCAGATTAAGAAGTTTTTACAATTTAGATGTGAAATTTGGAAAACATAAGTCTTATTTTATCAGGGTCCATAAAAATTGAAAAGAATATCATATTGACATTTGTAGATTAAGTTTAACAGATGAAGATCTTGAAGTTAAATAGAGTATTGGTATTTGTCTCATCTTTCATCAAATAATTCCTCTTCTTTTCATAGAGCGTCTAGCTGGATGGATTCCCAACAACTAGTCGGTTAGTATTTCTCCTATTGAACCAGTCCCTGCGGCAATTTCTTTTTCATATTGGCATCTAAAGGAGTGAATTCCAGATCGCTACATCTCACTCAGTATTACGGGCAATGGAGATAAAGAATATTGAGTCAGTGGTCGATGAAGATCTTATCTACTTCAAGCCTCATGAATCAGTTAGGTTGAAGTTGGAGGAGTCACTATTAGTTGGTGACTGTGGAAGTGATATGTAGGTCCAAAGCCGGTAGAAGAGATCCTATATATACATGTTAGTTGGCTCTTCCCAAGCCACCTATGTATCTTAAGCTCTGGTTCTATCACCATGCCTAATACCAGAAGCACACAAGTCGAGGCTTCTCAAATGTTGCCTCCCTGGTCTTCAGAAACTTCTTCATCAGAACTGGCAACAACTTAAATATTGTTTACCATAATTATTAGATTGCTTCATATCATAGTTAATTTTTATGAATGAATAGAGGATTTACCTTATAACAGTTAATATATATTTACCAATGGAAATTTGTTGTCCCTACCATCATCTGCATATGAAGTATCTAGAAACAAGCAATTGTCTGTACTTGCAGCCATATCTAGATGTATTTGTAGGATGCTTCATAGTATTGAAGTTTGGTAAACATCATGAGCAGAAGAAAACATGCTAGTGCTTTGAACTCAACGATTCAAGAAACACCAACTCCGGTGAACTTGATTGAACCTTGGCAGCAAATTAGTTGAATCTACTTATATAGATCCATCTTTATCAACATAATTCTGAAGTACATCTTCGAAAAGATGTTGAGCTAGATCATCGAAGTCCACTTGTATAACACATTCTTCCAACAACTACAAAAACAAAAAAACTACAAAATTCCAACCCTATTTCTACAAACCGAGACTATCTGCAACTAGGCTTCATCACCACATCTCCCCTACTTTAAATTAAAAAACTTCAAGGAACTGTTATAAAATCCATTAAGCCGGTTATCGAACGCCAAGAAACAGCCTCGAGTGAACTGATTATTCTTTATTATTAAGGCGACTAGGAAGTAACTCTACAATCGTCTCTAGTCCCCGAATAGATACAGTGAAATAAGAGTCACATACAACCTTTGTCATAGTGAATGAGAATCAACCCATAAGAAAGTATAACATATGATGATCTTAACCGCATTAATAATATCCATTCTTATTAATACATAAATCAAAGACCATTTAGATATTGACAAGTAAAATGATAGGCTTACTTGATACAAGCATATTATCATGAAATATTATGAATGTCTTGATTAATATTTATTTATTTATTTTCAAATATATGATATATTTATATTGGAAATGTTATTGATGTAAAAGTGAGATGACATACTTTTGCTGAGCTTTGCGGATATTTAAATTTGCATACCAACACTGATTGCTTGCATTATAGATTCCTTTAACTTATAATCATCCAAAATCATAGTTATTAGAGACACAAGGCACATTAAAAAAAGGTTTTGAAGCCTAGGAGCTTATAACCATGATTTTTACCTATATTTTCCTCCTTAATATAATGTCCTTTTAAGCATTGTTTTCATATTTTTCCCTTCAAACATAAGCATATAACATAGTATTTCATGCATTATTCATATTCTCATGCATCATATTCATATATTATATACTTAGCATAATTTCATATATTTTCATACATGTTTTGCATAATTCTCATGATATTTCATATAGCTTAGGAATTAGCTTTATTTAGATGGATTTTACATGCATTTAATAAGTTTCTTAGGTGTTCTTTTATAGTTAAATAATAGTTTTAGGTCTTAGAACTTTAATTTCCACATCTTAGTTTAGAAATTAGCATTTTTACGAGTGGTGCGAGTCATACACGACTCGTGTATGCCTTACACGAGTCGTGTAAGGCTCGCTCTTTTCAGTTTGCTGCATTTTTCTTCCCCTACAAGCCATACACGAGTCGTGGATGGCTTACACGACTCGTGTACCATTCGCACTTAATTTATTTTTGCTCTTTTTAGTCGTTTCAAAAGTCATACGACTCGTGTAGCATTTACACAACGCATGTGATGCTTTTAAGTCATATTTTCCTTTCTTTTTCTAGCCGTAGGATCATAATAATTAGACGGTTAGGGTGCATTTACTTTATAGAGATAGTTATTAGGGTTTTATTTAGTCATTCATTAGGGAGGATTCACACAGGGACATTTATTCACTCACGATTATGAGAGTCTAGGTTAGAGTTTTAGGTTTTAGGGGGAGATGGAGAGAAACAAGATTATTTCTTTGTTATTGCTAATCTTTTCTTTTATTTTCTTTCCCTTATCATAACCTTTCATCAAGACATTGAGGAAGCAGCTGAGGAGGAATCGAGAAGAATAAAAGACGGAATAGCAGCAGCAACGGAATTGATCAAGATTCTCTTCATCTCCATCTTTTTACATTTTAATTTTAAACATTTATTATGATTTTATTTTCTTTATTCTTCATGTCCTTTTAATTTATTTATTTTCCAGTTATGGTTTGATAGTTGTAGGGATTGGATGATGTTTTGAATAGTTTTAATTCCTTTTTATTATAAATCCATTTAGCTCTTTATGTTCTTGAATTGTGATTTATACTTATGATTGTTTGATTGTTAGAACGAGCCCTTTTAACTTGAAAACATCGAATTAGTTTTGTTAATCGCTTTGAAAAAAGATTTAACCTAATCAAACGAATTTAATAACACCGAATGATAACTGTCTAGACATAGTATTGATGTTTAACTCAAAGCTGAAGGATTGATGGGTGACGGTGGCATGGGTTGAAAAAGGAATAGCCATGGGAGAAGATGCTAGAAGACAAAGAAATAATGGAAGACTCTAATACATAACTAATTGAATCATACATCACTCAGATTACGAAATCGTTGCACCCTAATATCCGTTGTCAACCTGTGGAAATGACAAGAGGACGACCCACCTTCTTCGACACTTTTTCTGGAAGCTTGAGCCATCATAGCCGATGACCTCTGAAATTCCTCCCTCCGATTAACCATGAGGTCATTCACCGTCTTTTCAACAATCTCTCTATCACACACATCCTTCATATCCAATCCCACCTTCCAAACCTCGCTCACAAATCTGCTATTCACTTGTTGATCACAGTAATAAGGCCAGCAAATCATTGGCACACCTGCTGCTATACTCTCCAAGGTTGAATTCCATCCACTATGTGTGAAAAACCCACCAATTGCCTTGTGTTCTAGAACCTCTTCCTGAGGTGCCCATCCCACGATATACCCATTTCCGTTAGGCCCAACCTGCAGCTCCACCGGAGGTTTTTCAACAACACCACCATTGTTATCAGTAATACATTTGGGCCTTATAACCCACAAAAACCTCTTCTTACTGTTAACTATGCCGTGCCAGAACTCCATGAATTGATCGATTGTCAGTAACGTACGGCTACCAAAGCTTACGTACAGAACGGATTGCATTGGTTGCTCGTCCAACCATTTCATGCAGCTTCTAACCACTGGCCACATACTGTTGGAGATTGAATATAGTTGTTGCTTATTCATGCTGGTTAGTTTTGACTTCAAGTGTAGATGGAGAGGTCCAACGGTGTAAGTTTTGGGGTAGCGAGTGCGAATTTCTGCAAGTATCGGTGCTTCTAGTTCTTCGAACGTGTTGAGAATGAGTGATTCGGATTCTCTCATCTCATCTGCGAACATGAAAAGACAAGGATCTGAAGCTTGTTGGCAAAAACTAGGAAGATCTCGTCGCCGAAGAAAGGTTTCCATGCCTGCCACTTTTGTTATCAGTCGATCCATTTCTTCTTTTCCTTGAACAGTTGTTCATCAAACAATTTAGAGCTTGTATTACAAGTAAAGCAAACTAATTCTACAAAATTGACAGATTACGGGCAATATCTGGAATTGAAGTCGAAATGGCCTCGAAGAACTCTTTCTTTACCATATTTATAAACAATATGGGAATGCAAAATGTAATGCTCAGAAGTACACCATTGAGGGGAAGTTGTTGGGCTGCGACAATATCAGGAATTGAATGAAACTTCCAGACTGCACAAGCACCATGGTATGGAATTGAATGGCTGGAATTCCAATCTCCTTAGCAACATCATGAACAAATCCCATAACCATATCGCCGACGACACAGCTAACTGGCGTATCGGCATGAATCTCTTTCAGCATTTTCTTGAAAGTCGGCTTGGTCAGGAGATTCCTTGCCTCAAATAGTTTTTTCAGCCCTGAAGCTGTATTTCCAGCATGTCCCTGATCTCCGGACCAACAATTCGGTAAAGATTGGAACCGAAATTCATTATATTTAGCGAATCGAGCTTGAACATCAGGAGACGACACCAGCTTTTCATGGACGTAGTAGAAATTGATGAAGGTAACGTGAAAGTTATCAAGGCATAGAAGCTCAGCCAGCTTAAGCATGGAGTTTACATGGCCCTGGCCTGGTGCAGGAAAGATTAGTAGGCGAGGGGGAGATGGAGAAGGAGGATTTGGACTCTGCTCCATCTTCGGCTCAAGACAGTTAGCACTTCGGTCATCTCTAACGAATAATCCTCACCCACTAATTGTCCTTTTTTTTCCCTAAAATGACAAGTCTCTCCCCGTCCTCAGAGACCGACAATTATTGCTATGTCCGGATTTCTTTTTTATGGTAAATATTCAATAAAAATAATATAAGTAATATGTATATTTTATTTGCATGTGAACACGGTTATAAAAATAAAATAAAAATTATTGCAACTCAAAAATACTATAAAAAATGAAAAAGATGAATATTTCTGGATAAATATTAACTTAATTTATTAATCACATTTTAAGAAATAGGGATGCAATTCATAGAAGAAAAAATTAAAAGCTGCGTACTGATTTATAATTTATTTATTTATTTAATTCAATTAATAGTAATTTTAAAAGTAAAAATTTATTTCAAATTAATGGAAACAAATAAATGAACATTTTATAATATTAAATTTATTTATTAAGAATCTATAAATATAAATAATTTTATTATAAAATATACATTATGACTAATATTTTTAATATTCAAACTTTATAACATATATATATATGTATTAGTTAATTAGCGATTTTTATAATATATCCAAAGCGAATTGCATTTTTTTCCTTTTCTTTTTGGTATCCATGTAGAGATTTTAATAATATTGGAGGATGTTAAAGAATTTTAATAATAATGATATTTATTTCAAAATTAGGATTTTTATGATAAATTTATATTAAACATTTTTTTTATCTTATAGGAAACTTATATTAAATTTTTGAAAAATCTTATTTTAATAAATATTTTTAATAATTTGATACTTTATTTCTTTCTATTTTTGGATATTTCTTAAAGTTTTCCGTTTTTGTCGAAAAGCCCAATTAACTGCGGTATTTTGACCTATCTACCCGATAAGTTAAGGTGCTCTCACAGATATGGCGGTCCCTCCGTTCCTTGCTGAGCTTTGTTCCCCGTGTGTGCATGCCTGCTGCTGTTGCTGCCTGTCGACAACGCCGCTCCAACCTTCATGGTCGGTGGTTACGTACCGATGACAACGGCCCTCCACCCCAGCTGATCGGATACTCGTTCCCTCTAACATGTCATTGATTATAAATAGAACCGTTGTTTTAGTTATTTATTAACAAAACTTTAAGGATTAAAAATTGATAAAGAAAACGATAAATCATAGATTAGGGTTAAAAAAAATCAAAAATATTTAATAAGTGAGTTTTGGAAATTTCTTTTAAAAAATAGAATAGGCATGTGTTGAAGTAGAGTAGTATTAGATAAAATTAAGATAATTTTATGATAATCTCTTAAGTGAATTATTTAATATTTTCTTTAATTATGAATATATTTGTATATAAAAAGGTAAGACATATTGAAAAGGTAAATGTAATTATTATTGAAGGTGGAATGGTAACCCTTAAATGCAGCTAAGTGATATCATTAGCATCAATGTCCAATTCTAACTCCCTTATTTTCAAAATTGTAGAAAACCTGTATCCTTGTGCCAATGAGGTTTTTTTACTTGCGTTGCAAGCCCATCAACCTTATATCTGCTATCAACTTGTCCAAGTATGAACCCGACGAGCCTCCTTCCCTTGCACTGTTTCTTGCCAAGTTTGCCATTGCAGCCGATGTCTTCACAAACTCCTCCCTCCTATCCACCATTAGGTCATTCACCATCTTTTCAACAATCTCTCTGCTACACAAATCCTTCATGTCCAGCCCTACCTTCCAAACCTCGCTTGCAAATCTGCTATTCACTTGTTGATCACCATAATAAGGCCAGCAAATCATTGGCACGCCTGATGATATACTCTCCAAAGTTGAATTCCATCCACTATGTGTGAAAAACCCACCAATTGCCTTGTGTTCTAGAACCTCTTCCTGAGGTGCCCATCCCACGATATACCCGTTTCCGTTAGGCCCAACCTGCAGCTCCACGGGTGGTTTTTCAACACCACCACCGTTTTTATCAGTAATAGACTCGGGCCTTATAACCCATAAAAACCTCTTCTTACTGTTAACTATGCCATGCCAGAACTCCATGAATTGATCTATTGTCAGTAACGCAAGGCTACCAAAGCTTACGTAGAGAACGGATTGCATTGGTTGCTTGTCCAACCATTTCATGCAGCTTCTATCCACTGGCCTCATACTGTTGGAGGTTGAATACAGTTGTTGCTTATTCATGCTTGTTAGTTTTGATTTCAGGAGTTGATGGATAGGTCCAATGGTGTAGGTTTTGGGGTAGCGAGTGCGAATGTGCGCAAGTATTGGTGCTTCTAGTTCTTCGAATGTGTTGAGGATGAGTGATTCGGATTCTCTTGTTTCATTTGTGACCATTAGAAGGCAAGGATCTGAAAGATGTTGACAAAAACTGGGAAGATCTCGTCGTCGAAGAAATTTTTCCATGCCTGGTACTTTAGTTATCAAGCGATCCATTTCTTCTCGTCCTTGAAAAGTTGATCAAACAACATACCATAGTACCTCATCAGTATATCAGTTGTGTAATTAAGAGCATGCATTACAAGTGAAGCAAACTAACTACTGCGAGATTACAAAAACCCTAAACCTTAATACAAGTCAATTTATGTTGTGTTTCAACTCATTTGAATCGCTTTCAAGGCCGATTAATAAATTGAGGGAAATGAAATCAGAGAGTTCCTCAAATTATGCAGCATGAGTTCACAAAGATGTCAAGTGATAAAGATCCAGTGATTCCAACAAATGCGTTATGAATAGTAAGGATGTTGTAAATAATGATAAAGAGTGTACCACTGACAGGAAGTTCTTGGGCCGCAACAACGTCAGGCATTGAAAGACACGTCCAGACTGCGCAAGCAGAAATGGTATTGAATTGAATGGCTGGAATTCCAACCTCAACAGCAACATCATGAACATATCCCATAAGCATATCTCCAATAACACAGTCAATTGGTGTAATGGCATGAAAATCCATCAGCAATTTCTTGAGAAGTGGCTTGGAGTTGAGGTTGAGTGCCTCGAATAATCTTTTCAGCCCTTGAGCTGTGTTTCCATTTAAATCTGCAGGCCAACAATCTGGGATGGTTCGTAATTGAAATCCAGGATAATTAGCAAAACGAGCTCCAACATCTGTACAACGAATCAGACGTTCATGGATAATCTGGAAATTGAGGAAGGTAACATTGAGACCATCGAGGCATAGAAGCTCAGCTAGCCTAAGCATGGAGTTTACATGGCCTTGGCCTGGTAAAGGAAAGATGAGTACGTGAGGAGGAGGAGGAGAAGGAACTGAAAATTGCTCCATTGTTGCTGAAGACTAATATGCTGTTGGTTTAATCTCTGGAATTGAATTCAACCCGCTCGCCTGTAGGGACTTAATATCCAAATTTGACGTGCATTGCACTGCATTCCCATAGAACAGAAAACTGACGTCAGGGCGGCTGTAAAACGGGAGCAGTAAAACCTGAAGGAAAATACCTTAACAGATAATGACGTCAGCAAGTTGTGATCTTTACAACTAAAATCATAACAAATTAAAGAACAGGGTCATCATAAAAAATATATTAATAGAAAATTCATTTATTTTTTAAAAATAATTTCGATAATTATCTATTATTTTAATATATTTATTTTTAAAAAAGCCTTTCATAATTTTCCTCGGTTGATCTTTCTTCACCTGTCATAATCGCCAATGTAATAATCGAAGTCTCGTGATTATTCTGACCAGGAATTTTCTTTTCTCGTATTTGGCAAAATGACAATTAACAGATTGCCAAACATTCCCAGAAAAATGTCAACAAATTCTTTCTTAAAATTTATTATATAAAATTATAAATTTATTAATTAATTTTAAAAATTAAAAATTAAAAAATAAAAAATATTGCTATTTAATATAAAATTATGTAAAAATAAATTTTTATTAATTAAATAAATTTTTATTTATTTTAGATAAATAAAAATTAATATTAATATTTAAATTTAAATAAAATTCTGAAATTAAAATTAATTATAAATATAAATTAAAATCATTAAATGATTAAATTTAGAAGGAATATCTTTTTTAATATATAACAAGTGGGTTTTTGGAATTGAAAAATAGAATAGGCATTTGTTGAAGTAGAATAATATTAGATTTATTAAATATTTTCTTTAATTATGAATATATTTGTATATAAAAGGGCAGGATGTATTATAAATAAATAAATGTGATTATTATTGAAGGTGGAATGACAACCCCTTAAATGAAGCTAAGAGATATCATTAGCGTCAATTTCCAATTCTACTCTTTTATTTTGAAAATTATAGAAATCTTGTACCCTTGTGCCAATAAGAATTGTTACTTGCGGTCCATGCCCATCAACCTTATACTTGCTATCAACTTGTCCAAGTATGAAGCCGACGAGCCTCCTTCCCTCACACTATTTCTTGCCAAGTTTGCCATGGCAGCCGATGACTTCACAAACTCCTCCCTTCTATTCACCATTAGGTCATTCACCATCTCTTCAACAATCTCTCTGTCACACACATCCTTCATGTCCAATCCTACCTTCCAAACCTCGCTCACAAATCTGCTATTCACTTGTTGATCGCCATAATAAGGCCAGCAAATCATTGGCACACCTGCTGCTATACCCTCCAAAGTTGAATTCCATCCACTATGTGTGAAAAACCCACCAATTTCCTTGTGTTCTAGAACCTCTTCCTGAGGTGCCCATCCCACGATATACCCGTTTCCGTTAGGCCCAACCTGCAGCTCTCCGGGTGGTTTTTCAACAATACCACCGTTTCTATCAGTAATAGACTCGGGTCTTATAACCCATAAAAACCTCTTCTTACTGTTAACTATGCCATGCCAGAACTCCATGAATTGATCTATTGTCAGTAACGTAAGGCTACCAAAGCTTACGTAGAGAACGGATTGCATTGGTTGCTCGTCCAACCATTTCATGCAGCTTCTGTCCACTGGCCACATACTGTTGGAGGTTGAATACAGTTGTTGCTTATTCATGCTTGTTAGTTTTGTTTTCAGGAGTTGATGGATAGGTCCGATGGTGTAGGTTTTGGGGTAGCGAGTGCGAATGTGCGCAAGTATTGGTGCTTCTAGTTCTTCGAATGTGTTGAGAATGAGTGATTCGGATTCTCTTGTTTCATTTGTGCCCATTAGAAGGCAAGGATCTGAAAGACATTGACAAAAACTGGGAAGATCTCGTCGTCGAAGAAATTTTTCCATGCCTGGTACTTTAGTGATCAAGCGGTCCATGTCTTCTCGTCCTTACAGATGATCAAACAACATACCATAGGACCTCATCAATACATTAGTTGTGTAATTAAGAGCATGCATTACAAGTGAAGCAAACTAACTACTGCGAGATTACGACCAAAAACCCTACAAGGGACTTCTACAAGATTTGAGAAATATGTTAACCCTAATACAAGTCAATTTATGTTGTGTTTCGACTCATTTGAATGTCTGTCAAAGCTACTTATTAAATTGAGCGAAATGAAGCCAGAGAGTTCCTTAAACAAATAGTAGTAACAATTAATGATAACATAGCTTGATTTTAGGGTGAAGTAAAATATGCAGCGTGAGTTCACAAAGATGTCAGGTGATAAAGATTAGGTGATTCCAAGCAAATACGTTATGAATGGTAAGGATGTTGTAAATAATGATAAAGAAGTGTATACCGTTGACAGGAATTTCTTGGGCTGCAACAACGTCCGGCATTGAAAGACTAGTCCAGACTACGCAAGCAGCAATGGTATGGAATTGAATGGCTGGAATTCCAACCTCAGTAGCAACATCATGAACATATCCCATAAGCATATCTCCAATAACACAGTTAATCGGTGTACTGACATGAAATTCCATCAGCAATTTCTTGAAAAGTGGCTTGCCATTAAGGTTCAGTGCCTCAAGAAATCTTTTCAGCCCTTGAGCTGTGTTTCCATCTAAATCTGCTAGCCAACAGTGTGGGATGGTTCGGAACTGAAATCCAGGATATTTGGCAAAACGAGCTCCAACATCTGTACAATTAATCAGACCGTCATTGATAAACTGGAAATTGAGGAAGGTAACTTTGAGACCATCGAGGCATAGAAGCTCAGCTAGCTTAAGCATGGAGTTTACATGGCCTTGGCCTGGTAAAGGAAAGATGAGTACATGAGGAGGAGAAGAAGGAACTGAAAATTGCTCCATTGTTGCTAAACACTAATTCAATCTCTAATGTTGAATTCAATGGGCAGGCCTGTAGGGTTATATATCCAAATTTGAGGCGTATCTTTAGAACTAAAATGATAAGATATAAAATATTAGGATAATTATAAAATAACTCATTTATTTTTTAAAATAATTTCAAATTAATATATTATTTTAAAAAATCCTTTCATAATTTTCCTCCGTTGATCTTTCTTCAACTCTCAAAAAATCGCCAATATAATGATCAAAGTCTAAGGATTTAGTCTAACCCGGAATTTTCTTTTCTCGTATTTGCAAAATGACAATCAACAATGAAAAATCAAACTTAATTACTTTAATTTAATTTAAAAATTTTAATTTTTAAAATTAAAATTTTTATTTTAAAAATTGAAATAATTAAAAAATAAAGTAAGAAAATCAAATCAATCTTAATCTTTAGTTAAATCTATAAATTTTAAAATTAAAAAAAATATATTCTATTTTAATTTTCAAATTTAAAAAAATTCAATTCAATTTTAAAATTAAACTAATTCCAACTATCGCTAATTTGCTCTCCACATTTCAATTCAATTCAAAATTCAAACTGATTCTATCCATCATTTACTTGATCTTCACTCATAATTTACTTACTCTTCACTCATATATATACTAAAATTTCATAACGTGCGCTGTACGTTAGTACGATTTTTTTGACCCGTCATTTGGTAATAATTTTATATTTTATTTTTTTAAATTTTTTATCATAGTAATATTTTTTATAATTTTAAATTAATTTTTGACATTTAAGTATTATATACTTATTTAAAATATTATTTATATAATATTTTCATCCATTCATTCAAAAAAATGAAAATAAATATTTATTTATCTATTTGATAGCAAAACCTTTTTATAGACTACTTTTTTGTATATGTCGATTCCTTTTTTTAAATCATTCTTTTTGATTAATATCTTTATTGTTGAGCTTGAAATCGCTCTTAATAATGCAACATATAATTGTTCATATGAAAAGATATCTTTTGACAAGTATACTCCTACATTTGGTATTATTTATCCCTATGTCTTGTTTATAGTCATTGCAAAATACAATCATACTGAAAATTGCTTCCTTTTAAATTGAAATGAATATTTTTTCACCTTCTGATGGATTAAATGGTATTCTTAATAGTAACATTTGTCTATTAACATGTTGTTCAACTGTTATTTCAGCATGTATGACATTTTTTCTAAATCTTTTACATATCATTCGAGTTCCATTGCACAATCCATTTGATACATTAAAATTCCTTAAAAGTATTATTAGGCAAGTAAATTTCAACTGTAGTCTATGTGTTGGAATTCCATTTGATTGCAAGCTATTCATAAATTCTTTTTAATAATTAGTGTTGATATCATCAACTATATGGTCATAGCTAAGGTATACTTGAGTCTCTCGCGGAAACATATCTATTATCATCTCATTCAGTTTATCCATATATTCATTATTCATTATCAATATTGTACAATTTTTCATGTATTCTGATGATATCGAGCTCTCAAAAAAAATCAAGACATACATTTTATATCAATGCCTTCTCGCGTGAATCTTTTCCATCATTTTGTACCACCATTTCATCTGATATGATTATGTTTCCATTATGAGTTGTAGACTTTTCGTCATCTACCACTCTTTGAAAGAAATCATTAAATATCACATCTAATCTAGCTCGCATGTTATTTATCAATTTGAGCACTTTTATTTTATCCCAAAGATATGATATTACCAAATTTGCATTAACTGTTTCTTACCTTGTGCCTTTAAGGACCATTGGCAATACCTATGTAAAGTCACCTCTAAATACCATCACTTTTCAATCAAATGGATCATTGTTGTTCATTATATCTTTAAGCATTCTATCAATTATCTCCATCACATATTTTTTGGTCATTGGTGCTTCATCCCACATGATCATATTGACTTTGCGTAACAATATTGTTAAGTCACTCTGCTTTGATATATCACATAATCTTACTTTTGTTAGATTGAATGAAATGTTGAATCTAGAGTGTGTTATCCTTCCTCCTAACATTATTTATGTTACTACACCTGAAGTTGTTGTTACTAGAGCTATATTTAATTTTGATATTAGATTAGCCAATAATGCTCGATATAAGAAAGTCTTCCTTGTACATCCTGGTCCATCTATAAAAAATATCTTAGTACGTCTTGAGTTTAGTTTATTCATTATCATCGTATATGCATATTTTTTTCAAATTAAGCTTTAACACTACATCAATGTCTTCTTGCAGTGTTTGCACTGCTATCTTCTCTACAATATCTCTATTATTGATTTCTATTTAGCTAAGTTGATACTCCATTTGGCTAATCTAATGTCTTTTTTTTGTAGGCATATCATAACTTTTCACATCCTTACCTATGTTTATCAGGTGCTTTTGGATATTACTCAAAATGCAAACTATTTATGTTTCTATCGAGTTTTCATGTGTTTTAACATAATTTTCAACCATCGATTGAAAATTATCTTTCCATAATTTTTTGACATTTGTGGGCTCACAATACACTAATAATATTACAAACAATCTTCTTAACTCTAATGGCATCTTGAATATTATTGTCTCACTCATATATTCTTTTATGCTCTTAACTAATTCAAACAACCCCCTCATTATAACAGTTTTCTTAAATGTTGAACATTGGATACCATCTACTGTAAGCAAGTCATCAAATGACTTTGGATCATTGACATTATTTAAAAGTATCCTTAAATAATACTTTTCTCCTTATGCATTTACATGTCCAATAATATTTCTAGTTTTTCTTTTTATCCACTCTCGATTTTTTGCATTCCAAACATAATGCTTTAAAAATTCCCTATACAATAGTATACTTATATCTTCATTTTTTGAACATGTAACAAAGTATTTAATCAATATCATTTTTTCACATGATCCCATTAAAGTATGTCTTCCAAGTTCTGGTTATGCCAAAATATCACTGTATGCTT
>CANYBF010113236.1:0-13039 GCA_948192965.1 Dalechampia spathulata
AACTTCTCTCGCTAGATCGTGACCGTCTAGGAGAGTTTTCATTCCACGGGTTGGTGAGAACCAGTTCTCTCACGCAACTCTTCTCCCACTAGATCGTGACCGTCTAGGGGAACATTCTTTACAGGTTGGTAGAACGTGCCGCTTCTACGCAACTTCTCTCGCTAGATCGTGACCGTCTAAGAGAGTTTTCATTCCACGGGTTGGTGAGAACCAGTTCTCTCACGCAACTCTTCTCCTGCTAGATCGTGACCGTCTAGGGGAACGTTCTTTACAGGTTGGTAGAACGCGCCGCTTCTATGCAACTTCTCTCAGACTTTTCATTAAAATCAGATAAAGTGAATATAATAATACAGAATACAAATAAAATTGAAATCCCAAACTCGACTCTGAAGAAATTCGGGCTGCTTTCCAACACAGGAAGGCTCGGGTTTATTTTCCCGGTTCATTTTTATCACTCAATCGAGCTGATAAAATGGATTGGGTGGCGACTCCATAGTATTTCTCGACGCGATCTCTCTAGGTCCTGCAGGTTAACCATGGTTTAAATCACTCGGGAGCAAGCACCACGGCATCTAACGTCGAACAGCGTGCAGTACTCCCACGTCCGGGATGTGCTACTCCTCACAGTCTCCTGATGTAACAGCAGCAGCAGCTCCCCTGTTCTCACTCTCAGGTTCCTTACCTGACTCTTCTTCTTCTGCCCCTGTCGATTCTTTCTGGGCTGGACTGCTAGACTCCTTGTCTCTCTCGTCCTCTTGGTGTGGTTCTAATTCAATAGTCATAGCTTCAATCAGCTTTTCTCCCAAAGTATCAGTACCATCATCCATAATTTTCGGTGGCAGCCATGATTTTTGGAACTGCTGAGTAGCTGGTGGGTTTTTACCGGTGTAAACTTTGAGATCGGTGACCTCTGTGTCTACAGTAGCCTTGGGTGGTGGCATGAACGGATTCGATCTCTTCATGACCAGTGCATCTTCCTCTATTTTGATTGGGTCTTTACCTGCTCTGCGTTTCTTGGTCTTGGAACCACTGCCAGAAGAAGCAGCTCGTGTATGCACCATGGTGAAAAAGAAATCGTGAGCTAAAAATTGGTAAGAAGAGAAAATGAAATTAGGTTACAGAATGGAAAGAGTGAATGCTCGATAGAATGAAAGGGAAAAGAGTTTGAAGTGAATTAAAATCCCTAAGTACCTAAAACTCTAAGTTTCCCTCTTCTAATTTAACTCAAATTCATTTTCCCACCAGACCCAAAAACAATTTTAACTCATCTGCAAAATTTACCCTAAGTGAAAGGGAAAACTCTTTTTACTGAAGTAACTAAAAAGAAACAAATTACTACCTACGAAATGCCTTATGGGCATAACACATATATAAAACGTAAAATAAACAAAAGAAAAAGAAAACAAAAACTTGTGAGATGCCTTATGGGCATAACGTAATAAACGTAAAACAAACAAATGAAAAACCGGTAAGATGCCTTATAGGCATAACATGCATTCTAAAAATGAAAACAAAATAAATAAATAACAACAGAAAAAATTAGTTCTGGTTTTTAAAGTCCCAGCTCGACTTCCTGCCCATTCTACTCATCTGTAGGTGATGTCAACGTGATCTCACATGTTGAACGAGTGTTAAATCCCTTATAGAATGGCTTGAGACGATGACCATTAACCTTAAACTGCTTTTTCAAATTGAGGCTCTAAATTTTGACTGCTCCATGGGGAAAAATCTTCTGACCATGAAAGGTCCTATCCATTTCATCCTCAATTTCCCTGGAAATAAATTCAGTCGAGAATTATAGAGCAACGCCTTCTGCCTTACATGAAACTCTTTATGCCAAATCTTCCTATCATGGAGCTTCTGTGCCTTATCTTTATCGCTTCCGTATGGTCATAAGCATTGGTCTGTATCTCCTCCAGTTCCTGCAATTGTAATTTTCTGTGGACTCCTGCATCATCCAAAGATATGTTAGATTGTTTCATTGCCCAGTATGTATGATGTTCAAGCTCTATGGGCATATGACATGATTTTCCATATACAAGCCAAAAGGGTGACATTCCCAGTGGGGTCTTATATGCCGTCCGGTATGCCCACAAGGCATCATCCAATCACTTGCTCCAGTCCCTCTGATTGGGACTGATTATCTTTTCAAGAATGGATTTGATCTCTCTATTTGTAACTTTAGCCTGTCCATTCCCTTGTGGATGATATGCTGTGGTCATACGATGATTGACACCATATTTCCTAAACAAGGCAACTACTTCTTTATTGCAAAAGTGAGTCCCTCAATCACTAATGAATGCTTTAGGAACTCCAAACCTGCTAAACACATTGGATTTAATAAAGCTTACCATTGTTTTGGCATCATTTGATTTTGTGGCCTTAGCTTCAACCCGTTTCAAAATATAATTTATCAGCACCAATATGTAAACGTTCCCAAAGGAAGGTGGGAAGGGTCCCATAAAATCCATACCCTAAATGTCAAAAATTTCATAAATAAGGATTCCTTTTTGGGGCATCTCATATCTTCTTCCTAAATTTCAAGATTTTTGGCACTTGACACACTGTTTATAGAACTGGTAGGCATCACGATACAAGCTAGGCCAATACAGCCCACATTCCAAAATTTTCACGGTTGTCTTCTTATGCCCATAATGGCCTCCACAGGTACTGCTATGGCAAAAGTGTAAAACGGACTGGATTTCATTCTCAGGTATGCACCTTTGAATCACCTGATCAGCATAATGTCTCCATAGGTACAGATCATCCTAAACATAATGTTTGTCCTAGTTCCTAATCCTATCCTTTTCATACCTTGTAAGTTCATCAGGAAATCATTGGAACATAAAAAATTGACAATGTCAGCATACCAAGGTGATTTCGCAATTACATTTAAAGCAATCTCATTAAGGAATTCATTAAAGAAATCATCAGGTTCAATGTTGGGCAATTTGCTCAAGTTGTCTGCAGCCAAATTCTTGCATCCTTTCTTATCTCGCAGCTCCAAATCAAATTCCTGAAGTAAAAGGATCCATCGGATTAAATGTGGTTTGACCTCCTTCTTTTTCAGCAAATATTTCAAGGCTGTATGATCAGAAAAAATCAACACTTTAGTTCCCAATAAATATGACCGAAATTTCTCTAATGTAAAAACTACAACATAAAGCTCTTTTTTTGTTATGGAGTAATGAAGCTGGGCATCATTTAGCATCCTGGAGGCATAGCTGATCATATGAGGATCCCTCGTATCTCGCTGCCCAAGCACCGCACCAACAGCAAAATTGCTGGCATCACACATAATCTCAAATGGTAAACTTCAATTGGGCGGCTGCATAATGGGTGCTGAAATGAGTGCCTCCTTCAGTTGATCAAAAGCTAACTTGCATGATTCATCAAAATTAAATTTGACATCTTTTTGCAACAATTTGCACAAGGGTTGCACTACTTTGGAAAAGTCCTTCACGAACCTCCTGTAAAACCCTGCATTGCCAAGAAAAAATTGAATCTCCCTTATAGTGGAGGGGTAAGGTAAAGATTTAATTATGTCAATTTTTTCTTGATCAACTTCAATGCCTCTTTTTGAAACCACATGGCTTAATATCAAACCTTGCTCAACAATAAAATGACATTTCTCATAATTGAGAACCATATTCTTCTCAATGCAACACTGCAAAACTCTGGCTAAATTATCTAAACATTCATTAAATAAATTACCATAAATAGTAAAATCATCCATGAACACCTCAATAATATTTTCCACAAAATCTGAAAATATGCTTACCATGCAACGTTGGAAGGTTGCGGGTGCGTTACACAACCCAAATGACATCCTGTTGAATGCAAAGGTTTCAAATGGACATGTGAATGTCATCTTTTCCTAGTCTTCTGGAGCAACGGGTATTTGGTAGAAACCCATGTAACCGTCGAGGTAACAATAATGAGTCTGACCTGCCAAATGCTCCAACATCTGGTCAATAAAAGGTAAGGAAAATGATCTTTATGAGTTGCTGAATTTAATTTCCTGTAGTCAATACAGACCCTCTTTTGGACACGAGTGGGAACCATTTCTCCTTCCTCATTATGGACTACTGTTATGCCTGTCTTTTTTGGCACAACATGCACTGGACTGACCCATTGGCTGTCAGAAATTGGGTATATCATTCTTGCATCTTACAGCCTTAGGATCTCCTTTTTTACTACCTTCATCATGGCTGGGTTTAGTCTACATTGGGCATCTCGAACTAACTTTTTATCAGGCTCTAGCAAAATTCTGTGCATGCACATGGACAGGCTTATGCTCTTAATGTCAACTATGGTCCAACCAATTACTTCCTTAAATCTTTTAAGAACTCCAACCAAGACATTCTCCTCTTGTTCACTTAATTTGTTGGAGATGATCACGGGTAGTACCTCTTCTTTCTCAAGGAAAGCATACTTCAAATGGTTTGGCAGTGGCTTAAGCTCCAATTCGGGTGCCTGCAAGGTTGAACAAACCAATTTAATGTAAGGATTACTCAAATTAAAATTTCATTTAATCCTAGGCTCTTTATTCAATTTGTCAATAGCCTGCATCACTTCATCCTTCAAAAATAGCATCTCCTTATAATCTTCAGCATTGTTGAGTGCTATTCCAAGTTTATCTTCTCTATGTAATTCAAAAACTTATTGTACACATGGCTCAATTATGCCCATAGCATAGGCACTAAAGACTTCTGGAGGGTACTTCATAGCATCATACATATTGAACTTTATCACCTCTCCATCAAATTCCATAGTTAATGTCCCTTCATGGACATCAATCTTGGTTTAAGCGGTTGTCAGGAAAGGTCTTCCTAATAAGAGATCGGATGACTTTAGGGAAGTTTTGCTATCCATCTGCACGACATAAAAATCTGCAGGAAAAATTAATTCGTTAACTTTCACAAGCACATCCTCCAAAACACCAATTGGGTATATAGTTGACCTGTCCGCCAATTGAATCACAATACCTATTTCCTTCAGTGGACCTACATTCAAAGATTCATACATACTTAAGGGCATAATGTTAATTGAGGCTCCTAAATTGCACATGGCATGCCTTATGCCCATGTCACCGATCATAATAGGGATTGTGAAAACTACCTTATCTTTGCATTTCGGTGGAACTTTCCTCTGAATTACTGTTGAAACAGTTTCACTCATATTGACCTATTGAAAAGCCAATTAATTTGCATTTATTAGTGCACAAGTCCTTGAGAAATTTGGCATACTTGGGTACCTGTCTTATGGCCTCAAGCAACGGAATATTGTCTTAAACTTTGCGGAAGGTCTCTAGGATCTCCTTCTACTCCTTTTCAAGTTTGGTCTTTTCCAATCACTCAGGAAATAGGCAATGATTAATCACAGGCTGAATTACCTTCTCATGGTCTTTGTTTTCTCCTCTTGCTCTCCTTCCTCTCCTTCCTTGCTACCGTCAATTTCCAGCTCCTTCTCCTCGTTAGCTTTTGGCTTTTTTCCAGCAGCTTCAGGAAGTGTTTGGCCACTCCTCAGTATCACAGCATTGACACTCTCCCTGGGGTTAACTTCTGCCTGCGACGGAAGCTTTCCTTATGACTCAATTCTGCTCAAAATAGTAGCTATCTGAGACATCTAATTTTCTATATTCTTTATCCTTGTATCTATATTTTGCTGGTTTTGAGTCACTATTTACTGGAATTGCTGAACATCCTGCTGAAAAGCATGAACATTAGTTGCCAAATTTTTCACAATATCTTCTAGAGACATACCTGGAGGCTTTTGCTGGGTTGGCTTCTGCTGGAAATTCGACTGTTGGTTGCCATAATGCAGGTTGGGATGGTCTTGCCAACCTGGGTTATATGTCTTAGAAAATGGGTCATATTTCCTCTGAGCTAGTCCTGGAAATCCTCCTACAGCATTCGCTTGTTCCTCAGTTCCCTCCTCTTGAATTGAGGGGCATTGTTCAGTCGCATGATCTGTTTGGGTACAGACTCCACAAGCTCTTGCTGGTTTCATGTTGGTCGTAAGTTCCTACACAATAGATATGAGCTGTTTAATTTGATTTTCAAGGTTGGAAACATTTACCTCATGGACCTTTCTAGGCTGTTCTCTTTTGGTGCTAAAGGACTGAGCATTAACAGCCATTATATCAATGAGATTATGAGCTTCCTGAGGTGTCTTGTTTACTATAGCTCCTCCACTGGCAGCATCCACATAAAAATATTGTATCAGGTTTTGCTTTATGATCCCGTTTTATGGGCACGACGCACACATTCTTTTGAAACGTTCCCAATAGTCATGAAGATTCTTCATATCTTTCTGCCGAATGGAACATATATTTTACCTGATTTGGGCAGCTCTTTTGGTTGGAAATAATCTGGTCATCTCATTCTATGTTGTGACAGTTCCTGAGGGCACATAATAGAGCCAGTTTTTGGCAGCATCTACAAGAGAAAAGGGAAAAGCTCTAAGTTTAATATGTTCAAGGTTTACACCTTGCGGCTTCATACCTGTGCAAACAATATGAAATTCCTTCAAGTGTTTGTATGGATCTTCATTCTCCAGGCCCTTGAAAGTAGGCAGTAGTTGTATGAGTCCAGATTTAAGTTCAAAGGGTCTTGTTATGTCCTCATAAGTGATACAAAGTGGGGACTAGTTTATGGGCGCAGCGGCCATCTGTCTGAGAGTCTGTTCGTTGTTTATGGCCATAACAACTTTGTTATAGCTCTTGCTATCAGAGTTGTCACTGGCTATTTCCTCATGGGCATAAGAACTCTCCGAAACTGAGGCAGATTTTCTAAGGTTCACCTCTTTTCTCAATCTTTTTGCAGTTTTCTCAATTTTTTTATCAAAGCTAAGATTACCTGCAGAAGATCGAGTCATAAACAAAGAATTAAGAAATTGTTAGTTACCGTCCCCGATAACGATGCCAAAATTTGATCAATTGTCAATTCCATCAAAGTAATTCCTTACAAGCCATACGTTGGAATTATGATTTTGTAGCAGTGGAAGTAAGGGTCAAATCTGTCACACCCGGCCCATACCCAGGAGGACATGCTCCCGTGACACAAATAGCGGTCCCCAGAAGAAGACCAGTGCCTGCACCACCAGGGATGCATCGTGCAGACGTCGTATGGGGACACGTCTCTAAGCATAATGGTGGTCGTGCGACGGAAACAACGTGATGCGCAAACATATACCTAGGATAAACTCATCATACACTCAATAACATACAATAACAGGCAATAAAGTATCTCATATAAATGAAACCTGTTATACAATATGTGAGTGTGTACATAATACCACCAAAAGCTATACAATAATTACATAACTACTGCCATCCTAGCTACACAATCCAAAAGGGGCCGGAGTATGCCTCAGAAGTCCCGTACCAAGTCAAGATCAGTCCATCTTAGCTGACGACCTCTAATCCTTCTCTGAACGCTCACCCGTGGGCTTTGAACCTACGTTCATCAAATGACAAACGCTGAGATAAACTTAGTGGTGCTAGAAACATATATAAACAGCCATGCAACATATAGCAATTCATCGTAATACATCATATTAGGGCATTTCAATCCTAGTATCTTATGCAATGCAAATGCCAATGCTCCTAACATTCACCCTCATCCTTCTTTCTCTCATTCACTCTTGTTTTCCTGTAATTGTGCACATTCCTTTCGCACACGCTGGATCCCGATAGGTACCGGTACTCATCTCCCATAGGAGGCCATTTAACTGTAGAGTGCTCTGCACTCGATCCTACTATAGGTCTCGAGACTCATCTCCTATCTCAAGAGGTCATATATCTAATGATTCCCGAAGGAATCCCATTCATTTTTGATCCAATGTGCCCAGAGCTGAGCTCTGCCCTCAATTCTCACTTTCTTTTCACTCTTTCTTCCTTCATCCATCATCATGATGCATGTTATCATGTCCTCTACACATATACCCCTCGTACTAAAAGAATAGGGCATTTAACATATCATTTAGCAAGGAAAATATAACATTCCAAGCATCAGAATAAACATCCATCACATATCATAGCAAAATAAGATCATATGTATCCAAATCATAAGCCTAGACTTCATTCAAGTCATAAGGCAATCGCCTTACTCCAGAAAGTGGCAAAAGGCATCAAACTAGCACTAACCTGAAAATCAAGCTACTTCTATTGCAAGCCAGTGATCTTGTCTCTAATCGTGTTTAGCTTCTACTTCGCGTTCTCGGACGCTAGAGACGTTTAGAATCACTAAGTAGGATTTTTGGTAGGGTTTAGGGAGGTTTAAGCTTAAGAAAAAAGGAAGAATTAAGGAAAAACCGTAGGTTTCTAACCCTTAAAAAGTCAATTAAAAGTCGCGTACGGCCGTACGGATATTGGTACACCCGTACCGACCTAAAACTTCTAACAAACCCACTTTCCTGTGAGTAACGGTATGCCCGTACCCCCATTTGGTACGCCCGTACGTACTCGAGGTTACTGACAAACCAAAATTCCTGCGAGCTCGCGTCTGGCTGTACCACCCTCTGGTACGCCCGTACGCCCTCCAGGACCTAAAATCCCTGTAGTTCCCCTGTCTCGTACGACCGTACGTGCAATCCGTACGCCCATACCACATCCTAAAATCCTCCCTATGCCTTTTGGCAAGCCTAAACTCGTCTGTAACTGTCACAAACGTCCTTGCTAACCCTAAACACACTTCCAAAGCATACCAAATCACATATACACACCGTCCCTCATCCAATCGAGAAGACACGCTTCTCAATAAGATGACGACACACAAATCAAGCACATAAATATGTATAGCACAATATATAGAAATATAGTCCCAAAACCATCAATGCACATTCATTCACATAACATGCCTCATTCAATCCTACCATTCATCTACACATACGCACATATAAATGCATAACTCCTAGGGTCTCTAATGTGGGTGTAACAAAATCTCACAGAGACGGTTTCAACTCACTTAATTCTTTGCGTTTAAAAATAAACTAGATGAATTAGAAAGTAATTAAAACAAATGAAGAAACTAATAAAATAAATTGGAGGAAATCAATAAAAAGTAATTCTCCCAACCAAAAGCATCAAGTATTCATTAATTGAATATGATCATTGATTCAATAATAATCCAAAGGCAATAATGGCACTAAGCCGGTTATAGTTTTCCGAGCAAGTCTCGCACGCCCCAATCTTCCCTTATTTGTAAGATGCCATAAAACAAGCTTTATGAAACGCCTCTAATCCCAGGATAGACAAGGTAGAAATAGATTCTCACTAAGTCATCCCGAAATTGCATTAGGAATTAGGAAGACCCGACTCTAGTTAACAGTTGCGACCCAACATCCCTCATGTTCAAACTAGATCCTCTAACCCACAGAAGTACTACCACATGTCATAACAAGGATAACATCCTGCTTTACCACTCCAGCAAGTCAAGTGACTTTTCCGTATCAAACAACCTACTTAGCTATATGCTAGAACTTAGAAACATGCAACAAGCCTTATTTACACTAGGAACAACAATGGTTCTATGCGACTCTGAATTAGAGATAATAGTGCTTTGCCAATGGAATTAGGATCATTTAGATCTCACATAATCATTAACGAATAACTTGAATTGCTTCCAATTGGGAAAAATAATCGCCTAGCCTAGCATCATGGGCAAAATCAACATAAAATAAAATAAAGGAAATAAAAACTAAAATTAACTTAAATCAATAAAAATTAAACTAGCAATGCTAGAATAAATATTTAGAATCGAAAACTAGGAACCCCTTCTACATAGGAACATGCTCCTATTTATAGAAGGTAAAATAAAATAATTAAACTAATAAAAATAAATAATTAATAATCCTAATCTTCAGATAAAAGAGTTTGAATTGTTCCCAATCACTTTTTCGTCCAGTTTAAGGAGATTAAGTCTAAGTAAAACTCATCCTCGTCCAATCTCCAAAACTGTCCAGGTGTTGTCGTTTTGGTGTCCCTTATGCCCGCAAGCCTTATCAGCTTCCAGCTCACTGGTGTTTGAGTTTGACTCAACCTCTTCTTCCCAAACGCAGTTCTGACAGGTCATTTGACTCCGTCTTATGCCCGTAAGCGGTGTTCAGAAACTCTAAAATCCATATAAGCTTTAAAACTTCCCATTTAAGCATATTTTCCCAAAACTCACGGTTTTGAGCTGCAAAATACAAAATGTATGCAAGTCAACTATTCTAACAGATAAATTATGCTAAAATGGGTGCTTTGTGGGCATCAAACATGACATTTTGAGGCTCGATCACTAACTCTTTGGTTGTGAGAATACAATACAATTGAGTTTACAATGCTAGAATCATAATACAACCAGTAAACTTACTTGTAAATAAAGTAGAACACTCAAAAGAAACTTGCATAGAGGAAATTAGCTGTTAGACAATGATAATAATGTATTCTATATAAATAGAACCATTAGAAACCATTTAAAATGAATCTGGAAAGTCACGTATAGTCATACCAGACATGGTATGCATGTACGTACTTAAAAAGCATAATTCAAAAACATGCAGGAAGTTAGGTACGACCGTACCATACATTGGTACGCCCATACCAAAACGATTTTCCTGAGAAACAAATTTTCTACAAGCAACAGTACGCTTGTACCAACCAATGGTACACCTGTACCAAAACAGGTTTAGTGATAAAACCAAATTCCTGATCATGAATCTTCCTTTCAAAAGCTTTTCTTGATCTATCTGATGGTAGACTTTATAAAAGTACTGAACTCATACTCAAAAAAGAGAAGATGGTGAGCTCTTGACTCCTTAGATGGCTTAGATGGCTTTTCTCATCTCTCACTAAAGAAATGAGAAAGTGCAAGTCCAGTCTTAGCAAGTCAGATTCATGGCCCCAACAAATGGGCATTTTCGGGGACTAGCCCCATTCCCATTAGTCAAGAGGGATTTTCCTAGCACATAATTAAGGGAGCCATTAAAAGGTGACTAAAACACCAGAAACGGGACCTACCCGAGCTAATGATAGAGGCAAGAACACTTTTTGGCCAAGTCCCATTAGTTGATCATAACGATATCGTGAAAATGCTGCACAACCCATATATATAGAAAGAGAAAGAGAATCACCTTGATACTAAACCAAATCGAGCCTGAGATCTTTTTGAAAATGGAAAGATCTACATTATTTCCTATTTAAAATGTGTTCTGAAATTAAACATTGTTAAAATATCAAAGGTATATTATTTCAAATTAATATTTAAAAATTAAAATTTAGAATTTTGGTATCAAATACTCAAAATATATGTATCAAATACCTAATATATACTAAAATAATATCTTTTCAATATCTTTTAAGTATATTATATGTATATGATATCATTTTTTGTAAATTTTTAAAAAGTTCATATTTTTGAAAATATTTTTTCAAATTTCATATTTTCACAAAAAAAAATTAAATTTCTATATTTCTACAATTTTTCAAAGTTTTTCTATATTTTGTAAAAAGTCCATAATTTAAACCCAAGTAATAATTAAAATTAATATTTTATCATAATTTGTTTATTGTTTAAGAAATGATATTTTACTTAATATTTACCATTTTTTTAATAATTTAATAAAAAATTTACAATCATTTTTATATGTACATAAAAAATGTTAATAAAAAAATTATGAAATAATGATATGAATAATAAGAAAATTAATTCTTACTCTAATATGAAAATGAAATAATTCTCATGAAAATGAATGATTTAATTTAATTTTAATTTTTTAAAAAATTTATAATTAAGAACACAAATCTCACATGTAGTTTTAAACATAAGTGATTACACATATATATCTTTTGATGTATTAATTACATTATATTTATATATATCACAAGCGTTTGTTAGAATAATCTTTAAATATTTATCAAAAAATTTTATAATCTACATTTTTTGATACATATATAGAAACAAATATAAATTATTGATTAAATTATAAAAAAATATCATAAATATGACATAAATGTTATTTATTAAACAATAAATGAACTATAATGAAATTCTTTATTTCAATAACTAATGAGGTTGAAATTAAGAATCAAATATTTTAAAATTATGAGGATGTGTAAATTAATTTTTAATTGTTTATTGTAATAAAATTTTGATAAAAAAAGCATCAATGACTTTTTTAAAATAAATAATAGAATTAAATGATCATTTTGATATAAAATAAAATGACATGACATTAATGTGAACAATGATATGGTGTTTGATGTGATAAAAATTCTAATTTTGGTTACCATCTTAGTATCACGTTAGCAAATTTTATCGAAATTTTATGGGTGACTTGCTGATGAAATAAAAATAAAAATACAATAATTAAATAAAATAAAATAAAATTTAATGATCAATTTAAAACAACTCCTATAATTCACATCACTCAAAATATTAACCTAAAATATTCTTTAACAATGATTTATTATCATGCATCAAACTATCAACTTACTTCTCTTATCACTATAAAAAATGTGGGAAATTGCGACGGAAATTTGCCGTCGCTAAAAGGGAATTTGCCGTCGCTATATCATATAGCGACGGATTTAGCGACGGCAAATTTCCGTCGCTAAACCATTTGACGCTAAATTATCCGCGACGGATTAGCGACGACTTAGAGACGGAAATTTGTCCGTCGCTAATCCGTAGCTAAATAGCTACGGAATATTTCCGTCTCTAAATCCGTAGCCATTTAGTGACTGTTATTCCGTCACCAATTCCGTAGCTAAATGACTACGGAATTTCCAAAGATCCGTAGCTATTTCCATAGCGATTTTAAAAATTAATTTATATAAAAATTATAATATTTTTTTTTAAATACTAAAAATTTGATATAATTATAATAAAATTTAATAAGAACTTCCAATTGAAATTGAAATTGAAATTAAAATATTAATACACAAAATTGTGAATATTATATAAATTATTAATTCATGAAGTACAATTAATTCATGAAGTAAGATATCAAATGATAAATTAAAAGAGTACAAATCAAATGGAAAATTGAATCT
>CANYBF010113509.1:0-19704 GCA_948192965.1 Dalechampia spathulata
ATATATATATATATATATATATATATATATATATATATATATATATTTGTCATGAAATATAACATGAAACTTTATCATCTTGAAAAGAAAATGAAGGACAACAGTACGAGTAAAATACACAAATGAAATGATACAGTTTAAAGGAAATGGATCAACACAAGCATAGCGAAGAAGATTTTCATCATTCTCCAACAAAACCATGTCTTGTGGATCCAAAATAAGCCACGCTTTGATCCCTTTTTGTTCTTTTTGTATCCATGAGAAAAATTATGTTGGCAAAGTTTGTTTCTGGATTGTCCATGTTAACAATATTAGTAGCCCATGAAGGCTTCCCCCATCCAAAATCAACATCATAAAAACCAAGGTTGCACCAACTACTTGTAAAAAAATACTTGGCTCCATGATTGATTAATCATGTTACTATGCTTGTTTCCTTCCCCATTGCGCAAAGCTTGTTCAAACCTCCTTCACCTTGCAATTCTTTCATAAACTCCCTATTAAATTTTCCTATTGCTTCTCTCATCTTGTACACTAAGCTGCTCAAGTTAGTTTCCTTGGGTTTGCATAGTGTATCTGTCACTAAAATGAAGTTCCCTATCGAGCATTCTGTGGATGGTGGCTCAGCTCATCTTTGGAGATTCACAGCATAACTTGTTGCAATTGGGTTTCAATATGTGTTTGATATTTTGGCATTAAACTTTGCCATGAAAGACTTGATCAAAAGAGTCGACACCACTTTGACATGAGTGGGGTTTTACACACCTAAGCTGATTGCTTTCACTTTAAGATCAACAACGGTAGATGCTTCAAATAAGAATCCTTTAATGCAAGTGTGAGTGCCGATTTCTGCCACCGCCCAGAGTGAGGCTTGCAAAGCTATTGGATTGGGGACCGCATTTAGAGCAAAAGCATAGACTTCCTGAGGGGCTACCTTGAGGAATGGTACAGACTCAAAAGAGTCATAAGGGAGTTGCCACCGGATGGTTCTGGATTGGTTCAATCGACCTATAGTATGAGTGCTAGTTAAACCCTTCAAAGATTGGGTTTCGGTGGTGAAGATCTATTCTATGAGTTTCCAAAATCAATTTTACCATTATAGTTGGAGTTAATTATCCTAAGCAGGCAAGCATATGAGTGTATATGTAAGCACACAGCGTGACATGTGATTTAGCATTGCATAGTTGTACTAAGAATGACATATAATGCTATATGACATTTGGATGGCATGGCATATGCATGATATGTGAGGTGATGACATAATAAAATGATATGACATATGTATGATATGACATAATAACATGGCATATGCATGACATGTGAGATGAATGACATGGCATGTATATGATATGTGAAATGGATGACATGGCATATGTATGACATGTGAAATGAATGACATATCATATGCATGATATGATATAGTAATATATGTGAAATGACATGGCATGTGCATGACATGGTATAGTGATGTGTATGTGAATTGGCATTCAACATTGCATATGACGTGGCATAGGATATGGCATGTGATATGGCATGGCATAATGACATGGCATATTGGCATGGTATATCGGC
Organism: Dalechampia spathulata; assembly: GCA_948192965.1. Taxonomy (NCBI): domain Eukaryota; kingdom Viridiplantae; phylum Streptophyta; class Magnoliopsida; order Malpighiales; family Euphorbiaceae; genus Dalechampia; species Dalechampia spathulata. The sequence goes on from CANYBF010113509.1 coordinate 1,570, forward strand.
GTATAACATGAAAAATAGCACGTATTGCATGGCGTATTGACTTATTTGGATTGTATTAGCATACGAGATAATTATATGTTATGGCATGGCCTATGCATGACATGGTAAAAGAGTGTGTGATGTGGCATGTGACATGGCATGTGACATGATATGACATATATATTTTAGCAAATATAATTAACCATCCACAAAATAAAATTATGAAAGGTTGATGAAAGGGATCGAGGAATTAGGGGATACACATGGGATTTTAGAGGATAAATTATTACAAAACAAGAATAATTCTATCCTATTACAAAAATCTCCATGCATACAGTATTTTGGGACGTTAAGTAACATCCCCTCCTTCTCTGGAATTTTTCCACCTCGGGCAGTACGAGCTGAAAATGCACGAGTGAAAATGCAATATAAATAAAATAAATTCATTAGTAGTAAATTAATTTAGGACTTATTTTGACTAATTCCATGCCACATGAAAGCATGAACCTAGAGTCAAAGTACCATTAATTGTATGACAACAATAATGCGAATTAACACGAGTCAGATCATGAAAATTAAATAAATAAAAATCATTTTAAGAAAAATCATTTTTAATTGAGCATGAAAAATCAAATGGGAATTGCTAACATCATATAATAGTAATTGGAGATAGCAACTCAACCAATTCGAATCCAATCCTACCAAAAATCATATTTTAATGAGTCAAATAAGCATTTAATCGAGGAAAATCAATTTTGAGGCCAAAATTAATTAATTATGATTAATTTTTGATAGATCTAATACACTTGAGTTACTATCAAATATCAAATGTTACTGGAATCATCAAATCGGAATTGAAAATAGGTGAAAAATGTGATTTTTTATGAAAAACATAGGGGATGTGAGCCGCATGTAGTGCTATATGCTACGCACATAGCATGATGTGTGGTGCACATAGGGAGTAAATCTACAAGAAAATCAAATTTATTAGCATAAAGATGATCTACATATAAAATCCAATAACTTTAATGAAAAAAGTATCTCATTTTGAGCATAAACAAGCGTCCGAATCATAAATCCATCAAGTAAATGCGCATTTAACTTAAACAATCAATTTTAAGGCTAAAATAAATTAGATCTGGACAATATTTGACAGATCTAGAACATTAAGACTATGGAAAAGCCATTAATGTTGCTGAAACATCAGATCTAAGATAAAAATGAGCAAAAATGGAAGCAAAATTTGATTTTCTGTAAAATCAGGGACTTATATGCGCAGCATATAGGCCTATGTTTGCCACACATAGGCTGTGTGTGGCACACATAGGTGTATATATGGCACACATAGTAGAAGAAATTGAAGGAAAATTTAGTTTTTCAGCAAAAACATGACCTACAGATAATTTCCAACAAGTTTAATGAAGGAAGTACTCCATTTTAAGGATGAACGTGTGTTCAAATCAAGTACATGAGCATTTAACTTGAATAATTAATTTTAAGGCTAAAATTAATTAGATCTGAAAAATATATAATAGATCTAGAACACCAGAAGCATGAGGAAGCCACTGATGTTGCTAGATGCATCAGATCGGGCAAAGAAATGAGTAAAAATGGAAGAAAATATGCATTTTTTTGGAAAATTTGAGGCCTTTGTATGCCACACATAGGTTAGATGTGGCATATATAGGTTAGATGTGGCATATATAGGTCTATGTGTGGCACACATAGCCTGGAAAACAGAAGAAAAATAGAGGTTTTTTACAAAAACGTGAAATCCGGGCTAGATCTAGGCAGATCCGAAGTGAAAATAGGTGTTTTTGATTATCAATCATTAAATAACAAGATTGAAGCCAAATATCCATAAATCAACCCAAGAAATCATAAATTCAAGCCAAAACAAGAAGGAAATAGAAGAAAAATGATGATTTAACTTACCACAGTAGGTTTTTCTTGTAGGTCTTGAATCTAAATGTGATTGGGGACCTAACTAGTGTTGATTGGTCTCTAGAAACCTAGATTGATTATTTAATTAATTGCTTAATTAAGTTGAGAGTGGATTTTGGCAGAGTTTGGCTGTTTTTGGTAAATTTTTAGACCATTTTTCATGAAACCAAAGACTCATATTTATAATGGGAGTGCTAGGGTTTCAAAAAATCATATTTGCAATATGGGATTTTAAAATTTTTAAGCTATGTGTGGTGCACATAGTGCTATGAGCGCAGCATGTAGTGCTATGCGCTATGTAATAGCATTTTGACCCATCGTGTGAGGCCCACTATGGCCACATCAGGGCATGCACCTCATATCCAAGAAGCATCATTTTATGTTCTAATACATTGTATAATATGACACATATTAGATTTGGTCCTGAGAAGGCTCCCAACCAAATATCTTTTTTTGCTATATGCATAGCACATAGTGCTATATGCTACACATGTAGAATTTTGCCCCTATGTGCACCGGCTTGCATGAGCAAAATGTAATGTGCTCTGCATGTCAAATAAGCGTTATTTGACATTTTAAGACATTGTACTATATGAAGCACGTTAGGTTTGGCCTGGAAAGTGGGCCCTACCAAACATCTTATTTTGCTATATGCGTAGCACATAGTGCTACATGCTACGCATATAGTATTTTGCATGCTATGCACTCTGCCTTGTATGAGCAAAATGTAACATGCTTCATATGTCAAATAAGCATTATTTGACATTGTAAGATGTTGTGCTATGCAGAGCACATCGGGTTTGATCCGGAAGGTGGGCCTCACCAAACATCTTTTTCCATTATGTGTTACACACATAATGCTATGCACTTAGTGTGTTCTATTTATGCTTTTTGCCTCATACGGGCAAAATGTAAGGCATTCTGAATGCCTAAAACATCCAAAGGAAGCTAATAAAGGCATGTATGTAAATTGGGGTTGACATTAAGAACCTGTACCGAGCCGAATCAATGAAAACCTGAGATTACGTACATGGGTGAAAAGTCAGGGTCAACAGTTTACCCCCTAATCAGGATTATTTTGAGGCGACATAAACGTAAGTTATCAAAATTAGATGTGATCATAACATGACTTTTCACCAAAAGTAAGGGAGATACCTGACCGATGCTCGTGTCGAGGTCTAATGCTCATGTTGAGGCTTGCAGGATGCTCGTGCTGAGACTTATAGATTGCTTACATTGAGACTTATAGAATGCTCACATTGAGGCTTACAGAATGCTCGCATTGAGGCTTATGACCCAATTCTGCCACCAGGAGCCCGATGCTTGGGCTAGGTGATCACTGTTGATCTGTGGCTCATATTGAGGCTTGTAACCCAATTTTATCACTAGGAGCCCAATGTTCAATCTTGATGACTAAGGCTGATCAGTGGTCTTTGGCAAGATCGATGGCTTTATTGCAAGGCTTAAAATCATCTGAAGTCAGCGTTCAAATGCCTACTACTAGGATTTAAGAATTAAGTGTTTAATTCTATGATCGTTATTGGATCTGGTGGTCACCTATTAGACCTGGTGTTGACCCTGACTTTTCACCATCGTATAATTTTGAATTTGTATTGATTTGACTAGGATTTAGTCCCCGATATAGATCTTAATTATACGTATAGGCCCCTAAGCCTTCCTCTGTATGTTCTGATGTACAGAGCATTTCAGAACTGGTAGGGCCCACCATGGCGCCTAGTGGGGACCCACCGCGTATTCTGAGTGTTCTGTACGCATGGAACACCCTTCCCTGTCGCCTACGTAAGGCGAATTCCTTGAAATGCTAAACATGGCATTTTTGGTCATAGGTTACTATTCATATTGAATAGTATACCAGCGGGGCCCGCTGCCCCCATTTGCCCATTGCCTATTCTGTGTATTCTGTACTTACAGAATACCATTCCCAGTTGCCTTACGCAAGGCACAGTGCATTGGCATCGCAAATGCCATTTCCTGGGCCCATTACGCTGTGGGGCCCACTAAGTATCCGCGGGCCCCGCTGCCCCCATTTTCCCATTCTGTGTATTCTGTACTTACAGAATACCATTCCCAGATGCCTTACACAAGGCACAGCGCATCGGCATCGCAAATGCCATTTCCTGGGCCCACTATACTGTGGGGCCTACTAAGTATCCACGGGGCCCGCTGCCCCTATTTCCTACTCTGTGTATTCTGTACTTACAGAATACAATCTTCCTAGTTGCCTTACGCAAGGCATAGCACTTGGCGTCGCAAATGCCACTTTCTAGGTCCACCGCGCTATGGGGCCTACTTAGCTGAAACGGGGCCCGCTTCCCCAATTAGCCAATTCTATGTATTCTGTACCTACAGAATACGTTCTACTGCTGCCTCACTCGAGGCCATACGCTTGGTATGCTATTTGCCACTTTCCGGGCCCATTTGCTAAGTGGGGCCCATGAGAGTGCTATTCATCATGAATAGTATCCAAGCAGGCCCACCGCCCGAATTCACCCAATTAGGTATTCTGGACGCATAGAATACATTTCCGCTGTCATTTTCACGAAAAATGACTTTCTGGCACGCCGAATGCCATTTTTGGGACGAAATTAGGATCGCCAACCCTAAATTAAATCCACTAGCCAAAACTTGATGTTCGAAGCTAAATTTGAGAAAACTTATAACTGCAAAGTTTCTCAGAATGACGTTTACATATAGTTGCACCTATGGCATGCATCCTATTTCACCCGTACGGGGCGGCGCGCATAGGGTAAAATTGCTACATGTGGCGTGTATAGTGCTATGCGCGCCACATATAGCCAAAATAAGACGTTTGGTCGGGAGCCTTCTCGAGACCTAATTTGGAAAAACTTTGTTCTACAAAGTTGTTCCTCACGTCAAATAACGCTTGTATGCAAAAGGGGGCATCCTGAAAATGACCACAGTGGGTCCTACGGACGGGTCTAAAAACTATGCGCGCAGCATGTAGCACTACATGCATCGCATATAGCCTATGTGTGGCGCACATAGGCTATGTGTGGCGCATGTCACCCTACATATGGTGCACATAGTTTAGGGTTTTTTTAAATTTGGCCGAAAATTACAAAATTGCCACGCCCAAAAATTTTCTCTATAAATATAGAGCTTGGGCATCTGATTAGGGGTCCGAAAATTGCCTTAAGGCAAGCCAAAACTCTGCCAAAATTGCTACAAAAATTAATTAAACCTTTAATTAATTTGTTTTAGGGACTTAGAGACTAATTAACCTTAGTTAGGCTCCCTAAGCACATTTTTGGACGAAGATCAAGAAGGAAACCCTACTGAAACAAGGTAAATCTCCCGATTTTCAAGTTTTTCTTCAATTTTCTTCTGTCTGCCAGGCTATGTGCGCCACATGTCATACTATGTGTGGTGCACATAGCATGAAAGTGGCGCACATAGGGCTATACGCGGCGCGTATAGCCTCCATTTTTCAAAGAAAACCCTTTTTTCTTCCATTTCTCGCCAGATCCGGCCTAGTTCAGTGTTATTTGGGGTGTCCTCATGCCTCAAGTGCTCTGGATCTACCTAGATCTAAATGATTTTAACCTTAAAATTGTTTTTCATGTGTTGGATGCAAATCCATGAAGCAAAAGCCCGGTTTTAGATCCGATCTACCTAGATCGGGGCTAGATCTTGAGTTTTTGTTAAAAATTTTCTGATTTTGCTTCGGTTTTCTACCTATGTGCGCCACACATAGGGTGATATGTGCCACACCTAGCTTACATGTGGCGCATGTCACCTTACGCGTGACGCATATAGTTCCTGATTTTCAAAACCCAACCCGAACCACTTCAAGAACACTTCGGTTTTGAATTTTCCAGCAGCTCCAGTAGCTTTCTCATGCACTTGGGGTTTTGGATCTATCATAAATCATCAAGATCTAGTTAGTTTTAGCTTTAAAATTAATTATTTCAATTAATTGCCCAATTAATTGTTTGGTTTGATGAACCGGAGGCCAAAACAAACTCAAAACAAGGTACTGTCTTTGTAAAAGTTGCGTATTTTTATCTGTAGATCGTTTCTGTACTGACGGATTTGATTTTCTTGCAGATTGGGGAGCTATGTCCGCCACATGACATGCTACATGCGCCACACATAGCCTACATGTGGCACATGTAGCCTGATGCGCGGCACGCATAGTTCGCGTTTTTCAAAAAAAATCACATTTTGGGTCATATTTCATCCGTATTTTGACAAATCCAGTGGTATTTGAGTTTCACAATAATTCAAGTATTCTGGAATAGTCATAAAATAATTACAATTAATTAATTTTGGCCTCAAAATTAATTTTTATGATTAAAATGCAATTTTAACTCGTTTAAATGCGATTTTTCGAAATGATTGGTTTTAATCGGTCGAGTGGCTTTCTCCAAAATATCCGACGTGATGTTAGCCCTCCCGGTTAATTTTCCATGATCAAAATCAAAATAATTTTACTTAAAATTATTTTATTTAAATGAATTTTCACGATCCGGCTCGTGTTTATTATTTTAATTATTGCCTAATAATTGTGGGATTTTGACTCTTGGTTCGTACTTTTAAATGGTATTGGACTAGTCAATTAAATCCAAAATTCATTTGCTACAAATGAATTTTATTTGTTTATTTTGCATATTAATCCATCGTGCATTTTGGATCGTGCAAAAATGAGGAAAAGGAATCCGAGGAGAAAAGGGACGTTACTTAACGTCCCAAAATACACGAAGAATATTTTGTAATAAGGTAAAATTATTTTATTCGGTCTGTAATAATTAATTCCCCCCTAATATTCCCCGATCTCTTTAATCCCTTTCCCGACCTTTTATTATTTTTTCATTCGTGGATGTTTTAATATTTGCTTAAATATTACCATGTCATCCATGTCACATGCCATGTCACATGACACATGCACACACTACTATGCATGCCATGCATATACCGTATGCCATACCATACCGTATTTAGTATGCATATATGTATAAATATGCAAATACATAAATATGCCAATACGCAATTCAATACGCGCAATCAACCAATACGTCCCATCATGCATACGTATATGTCATGTCATGTCTTATACTATGCCATACCGTATGCCATACACATACCATACCATATGCCATACATATACTATGTTGTATACACATACACATATGCACCACTATGCCATGCCATACATATGCCATGCCATACATCATTTCAAATGCCATGCACATGGTATGCCATTCATGTAATATGTCATGCATATGCCATATTATAACCCACGCCACATGCCATACATATAGCATGCCATACATAAACATACATCACATGTATAATATGTCATTCACTATGCCATGTCATGCATGTACCATGTCATTCATCTCACATGACCATGCATATGGTATATCATTCACTTCACATACTATGCATATAGTATGACATCCATTTCACATGCCATGCATATGGTATGCCATGTTATAATATAACATTTCAAATGTCATGACACATGCACATTCTACTACACATGTCATGCATATGCCATGCCATTACATATCATGCATATGATATACCATTTATTCCACATATCATGCATATGATATGCCATTATCTCACATATCATGCATATGATATACCATTTATTCCACATATCATGCATATGATATGCCATTATCTCACATGTCATGCATATGCCATGCCATTACATATCATGCATATGATATACCATCTATTCCACATATCATGCATATGATATGTCATTTATTTTCACATGTCATGCATATGCCACGTCATTATATATCATGCATATGATATGACATTTATTTTCACATGTCATGCATATGCCACGTCATTATATATCATGCATATGATATGTCACGCATCACCTCACATGACCATGCATACGCCATTACGCATCATACACACGCTTCGTGTACGCTACACGCCAACATAATTCAAAACGTTAAACACTTTATGTTTTACGCTATTTGCTATGATTATATATCATAGGTTGTCATATCATATGATATGTCATTCATGCTCACATGTCATGCATATGCCATGCTACTTTCTCACTTCTCACATGACATGCATATGCCATGACATCTAAATGCCATATAGCCTTATATGCCATTTACGTGCAACTTTGCAAACGCTAGACCATAGGACGCGTTGTGTGCTTACAATTACGCTCGCATGCTTGCCTGCTTCAGACAATTAATCCCAACTATGATGGTAAAATCGATCTTGGAAAACTCATAGAAATCGATCTCCACCACCCGAACCCAATCTCTGAAGGGTTCAACTTAGCACTCTGCTATGGGTCGGTTGGGCCAAAATCCAGAACCATCCGGTGGTGACTCCTTGCGACTCTTTCAAGTTCGTATCATACCCTAAGGGAACCCCTTAGGAAGACTGCCTTTTGCTCCAAGTGCGGTCCCCGGTTCGTGACTTTCGCAAGCCTCGCTCTAGGCTCCGGCAGAAACCAGCCCTCACACCTGGGTGACCATATGTTGGGTCAATGCTTGTGCCATCTAATAAATGTCAAATATCTCCAAAATGGCATTTAGGATCCTCTACTGGGGCTTGACATTTTCTAGTCAGCGGTTTTGACCAGTAATGATCCCAATTCTATCACTAGGGGCCCGACGTTCAGGCTAAACAATTAAAGCTAATCGGTGGTTACTGTGAGACCGATGTCTTTATTGTGAGTCAAAAATCATCTGATGTCAATGATTAAATACCTATGGCTAGGGTTTGAGAATCAAAGGCTTAATTTTGTGATCTCTGCTGAATCGGGTGGTTAACTACAGAACCAGAGATGACCGTCTGCTAGGTCAAGGTAATCAATTGTCAGATCAATTCTTACACCATCAAATAAGTGTCTAATATTCCCAAAGTCTACATTGGGGATTCTCTACAGGAATATGACACTGTCTAGTCAATGACTTGACCAGAAGTCAAAGGTTTGACTGATTTTGATCGTCTACTGGATCAGTTTCCTATCTGTGCTAGACATAAAAAAATAATTTTTCAGTCAGATTGGTATTGAAATGGTCTAGGAAAAATACCTAAATTTTTTAGTATTAGTCTGCTATATTATGTCTAATTTTCTAGATTTTTCATACGTTACGGGTCGTAAAAATTAGGCTCGATAGAGCAAATGACCTTTAAAAATTCTAAAATTTTTAGGAGTGGCCTAATTCAATATTTTCATCTTCATGAGGGGTGGTGCATGTTAGCAAATCCCTCTGGTGGCAGGCACATATTAGCAAAATTTGCTATATGTTACGCACATCCACCTATATGCTACACACATTCTTTAAAAATTTTAACTTCCAAGCCTCTAATCCTAAAATCAGTTTGTTTACCTCCCCAAAACTAATTTTCTCTCAACTCCCCAAACCCAAAACTTGACATTTTCCTAAAAATGGCTGGAATTAGGATGTAATCGACCCCATGGGACCCAGAATTGGTACCAAGCTACTCTCTAACCAAGCACACAACTCATAATGCTTACTTTAGGGCTTGTTTTGATGATCCAATTATAGAAACCTTTGCCATAGGCTCTCATTGGTCTCGAGCTCCTCCCGAGAAGGTGAGTTTTTCATGTTTTGGCTTGGTTTTACTATTTTTTGTAAGTTAAGTTTAGGCTTGTTTTACTGCGTTTAGGCTAACGTTGGGCTTGAATTAGGTGCTAGGCTAGTGCTAAGCTTAGGTATGCACGTGATTGTCGAAGCATTTTGATGAAAATTAGGTTTTTCTAAAATCAGCATTGCTATGTATGACGCATATAGCACTATGTGTGGCGCACATAGGGTTATGTGCTGTGCATATAGTAGTAAACAATTGGCCGAATTAAGCATTTTTTGGCCATTTTTTGAGGGATTATGCATATTTTTAATTCATAAGCATGAATAGGTTGATTTCATGGTTGAGGGGAGGAACTTTGGACCTCTGAAATACTGTTTGCATTTTGTAATTCAGTCTAAAGCTAACCTAATTTTTATAATTTACAGAGGGAGTGAATGATCATCAGAACTGGCAGCATCCAAGGAATTGGTGAATGGTATTCCCAACTACCTCGAGAGATACGTATCAGAGTGGACTAGAGCTATTTTGATCCGTACATATCTTGCTTTACTGCCATGGAAAATAGATGTAACAAATTCATCATTACTACCATGATTGAGTGATGGATTGACTCCACTCATACCTTCCATTTACTTGTGGGTGATATCGCTATCACTCCGAGTATTTTTACAAGAATTACTGGGCTAAAGTGTGTCGGGTTATCTGTCTAGTTTGATACCAGACTGACATCACCACGTTGGTCATATGGCATGATCTTTGATTTGTTAATCATGTCTCCCAGTGTGAGGGGTGGACATAGCATATCGTATAACTGTCTCTAAGAGGCAGTGCTGATAGAGACACTTAGTAGGATGATCTTTGTAGATCAGTACACTTATAGCTTTCTACTCTATGTTCTAGGGTATACTCTGTTCAATGACACAAGGAATAGCATCCACATATCTGTGCTATGGGCCCTCTGCGATCTGGATGCCATGGGGAGATTGGATTGGGGTAGCTCCGGTCTGGCTCATCTGATGCAGGGATTGGATCTCTGTAGCAGGCAATGCAGAGATTGTTTCATTGGCTGCTGGCAGGTTGTTGAGGTAAGCAAAATTCTATCGATTCTAATGCTGGTGCTTGATTAAGTCTTTTACTGACTTTATATATTGATCTTACAGATCATAGCATATGAGTTTGGGCTATTGCCAAAGTTTGAGATCCCTCAAGGAGTACCAGTTAGTTTTCCTCATATGCAAACATGGAGTGTGTCAAGTCAGAGGCCGGTTACACCATGGATGAGTTGAGAGAGTATCTCAACAATTTGACTTGGGATCAGGTAAGAAAAAAACAATTTAATTTGCATTAAACTGTATTGAATTGGTTTGAGAAATACCTGAGCAGGCATCTGCTTGTTTGTTATTGTTTGGATAGGTGCGCTCTTATCCTTTGAGTAATATGTATCCGAGGCTGGAATACTTGAATAGTTTAGCACACAAGGATGAGCATCATATATTGCTGGAGAGTCCTGAAGGTAAACTCTTTTACTTGGGTGAGCGTATCATTGACTGGCAGTTGGGGCAAGAGAGCCATGTGGAGCCTGCTGCACCACCTCGTATGATGTTCTGGGCTTCTTGTACTGATACAGACCCAGAAGTGATTACTGCATTGATGGGCATTCCTAGGCAAGAATGCCTGTCTAAGTCACCAATAGACTACCCCACCATCATACAGATGAGGCTGCTAGGGCATATGGAGCTTTCCATATGTAGAGGCCAACATGATAGAGCTAGTGGGTCTAGAGCTAGACCTGATATTCCTTAGGATAAAGGTTGATGTCATGGTTCACCAGCTGTGGGCAACTCTTGAGGTGGTAGTACCTCGAAGAGATCTCGTGATACTAGACCCATTACAATTCCTCCAAGATCAATTTCTGACACTCCAGAAGTGCCACCTAGATATGAGCATCCTACAGACTTTGTTGAGGGTCAACTGATATGGCCACAGAACCCACTGATCTATAGTTATGATGAGACTAGTTGTCCATATGAGACATTCTTCTCGAATACCACTCATATGAGTATATATGCATTATACACTTTTGGCTTCAATGTCCTTACATGTGTTTGACTTACGCAGGTGCCTCAAGATGCCATGGCTAATGCTACAAGGCTTCTGACAGGATTGAATCGCTATCACACCTCTGAGATGTTGGGTGTTCAGGTGAGTATCTGTTATAGATGTAATGGATGCATGACTTATATGCCTATATGCTTATATTTGTAGACAAGCAGAAATTTAGAGCATAAGGAGCGGGATCGCTATGCTCAGATGACTAAGTAGATGGGCAGAGAGATTGCCCAACTGATGGTGTATCTGGAGCATTATAACATCGAAGTTCCCGATAGTCCAAGTCCAAATGAGTATCAATCAGGCAAGGAAGATGCTTAGAGGAAATGTGATATTTGACTCCAATATGCATGGTATCAAAATTTTATGGTTTCTATAAAATAACAAGCTGGAATAATATAGTCTGGCACGTAGGCCTAGTACACTTGAGTTATGGTGTACAAACTTTGTAAATAGTCAAATGCTCAAACTTTGTATCTTTTAGATTTATTAGTGAAACCAAAAGTTGCTTGCTGTTATAAATATTTCATGCTTTATGCTTCATTGCTGAAACATAACCTACTCATTTTTTTATGTAAAAATTAGATAAACAATGACTCAATAATCACTGTTTGCTTTTCCTGCCCTCTCTTGCCAGTGGGGAAATAATGAGTGGAATCGACTAAGCAGGACTAGACTTCAATATTTGAGAACTTTTCAGCAAGTATCGATCAATAATGCTTTCCTGCACACTGCCGTGCAATTCTAGGATCCAGTGGCCCATGTCTTCCGGTTCGGACATGTAAAGCTATGCCTGATGTACAAGGAGTTTACTGCTATCCTTAGAGTTACTTGTAACATGACAGCTATGTTAACAGTACCTGTGCCTACTGGAGAGGCATTCCCATACCTGATTAGAGCTTTTGATGTCAACCCAATTGAGGTGAGATTGCTTTTGACTACAGACGACTATGTAGACCTTGCTGTTGTTTTTTAGCTGTGTAGTTAAAAACCTATGGATATTTCCTCATGGTTGAGGGTAGCAGGATTTGGATTGCTGGCATAATTCCTATTTGTAGATTCATCTGGCCATGGAGATTTGCTAATCGAGCCTTTGATAGATCAAATGATGCAGGGTCAGACCTCTTTTCCTATGGTCATTGTAAAGACAATCCTTAGGTTGGACAGAGTGAAGTGGGGACAGTCCAGGTACTTCAGTGATAGTTTGGTTTTGTTCCAAGTAAGAATTATAAGTTTCCTTAGTTTTTAACTTAGAAAAGTTGTATTTTGCCCTAATTTTTGCATGAGTTACCTTTTGAAGGTTTTTGACTTATCGGGTTATTGATTTTTTTCTCAGACCCTAACTTTTTCTTGAATTGCCCCCTTAGGTTTTCAGCTCAGCAGGTCACTCTAATTTTTTTTTAGCAGCCTTTTGTAAGGTTTTTAACTCAGCAAACCTTTATTTTTATTCTGTTATAGATTTGGCTTCACGAGAAGCTTAAGATTCTAGCACCACCAGTAGGTGATCTGCAGAGATACCTATCTCATAGCCACATGAAGAGAGGCCACACCTTTAGTGAGAGGTTGCTGACATTCCATAGCTAGATTGAGTGGATGGGAACCAAGCCTGAAAGTGAGATCAGGTGGACCTATCCTTGGTGGCACATACAGCATGTAACTGTTAACACTTACATAGACTGCATTTCATTATCGGGATTTAGATGTTGCACTCACTATAGTTATGCTAGAATCTATCATCAGTACGGCCATAGACAGGTTATTCCTTAACTGACAAAGTTTAAGGGAGGGCGGTTGGTGTCCCGCTTCTTAGAGCATGTGGAGAGGACTTGGCCTCGCCGCAGAGTTGTGCTAGTAGCGATGTCACATCATCATTTTTCACATGTATAGTATTAATAATTCGGGTCATGAAATTACCCTTATATGACCAAAAAAAATTAAGTGATGATGTAGAATTATGGAAAAATGCAAATTTTGAGATAGAAAATTATAAATATTATGTTAAGGATAAGAAATATTTATTGGAATTAAGAAATGATGATAAGTTGATAGTAGAATATATTGAATATGAAAAATAAGTTGGATCATGTAAAATTGGATCGATCGATTAAATGCACATATATTGAGGCAAAAATATTTAAGTATACATAAAAATGCATGCAATTGAGAAATTAAGATAAATTATGTTTGTATTTAGAGTAAGCATAATTTATAAATTAAGTATGATTAAGAATTGTATAAATGAATTATACAAATGAATAATGTATGTATATGTATAGGAATAATTATGGATTAATGAATAATGGAATATGAAATAAGTATATTGGAATATATATATGTAAGATGATTTAATTAACATAAGATTAAAAATATAGAAAAGAAAGTATAATGGAATTTGAAATTTCATTTATGATGTCATGAATGAATAAAGATGATGTAAGCAAATGAACTTAATTATAGTTTTAATTTTACTAAGAATGATTAATTATGGTTTGATAATATATTTGTGAAGGTATATAAATGATATGAAAATATTAGAAAGTAAAATTTGGTGATTTTTGTTAATGATATAATGATGATATCATAAATAGGATTCATTAATGGCGGGTATAATTGGGTATTACATTGATTATATGAAAAAAAAATAGAATATTAATTAGACATATGATGGAAAAAAATAAAAACATAATATAGTTTAAATTATATATGATATAAAAGAAAATATGATGTAATGTACATATATATATATATATATATATATATATATATATATATATATATACATTACATCATATTAGAAAGTAAAATTTGGTGATTTTTATTAATGATATAATGATGATATCATAAATAGGATTATTCATTAATGGCGGGTATAATTGGGTATTACATTGATTATATGAAAAAAAATAGAATATTAATTAGACATATGATGGAAGAAAATAAAAATATAATATAGTTTAAATTATATATGATATAAAAGAAAATATGATGTAATGTACGTATATATATATAAGGAAAATTATATTTTATTTGTATAGGTAACTTAAAAAGGAGTATTGGAAGTTGAATATATATATATATATATATATATATATATGGAAAGTTGAAAAAAATGTATGAAAAGTAGTGAATAGAGACAGAAATTTTATTTATTATTTTGGAGTATGGATTTATTAAATTAATGTATATTAAGAGAAGAATTAATGTATTTGATGGTATTTTGGAGTATTATTGAGTGTATATCTAAAATTACAAATATTTTTGATAAATTAAATATGTATAGATGGTATTTAGTGATGTTAAATTTGTATTTAGGTGTATGGAGGTATTTCATACATAATTTGAGGGTTGAAAAGAAGGAAAATGAATTTTATATGTATAAAAATATGGATGGTTAGACTTTGGAGGCTAGAATCAATTGGTTGAGGGTGCATTAGATTATGGTAAGGATGCCCTAAGTGACATACACCTCCATACGGTTTTAATTTTCCTTTTTCCCTAAAACTTCACATTTTATTTTCCTTCCTCAAAAGAGTCATAACTTCTCCTCCAACACTCCTTTTCTTTCTTTCATTTCTTTCTTTTATGTTCACCATA
The DNA here is from genome assembly GCA_948192965.1 of Dalechampia spathulata. Taxonomy (NCBI): domain Eukaryota; kingdom Viridiplantae; phylum Streptophyta; class Magnoliopsida; order Malpighiales; family Euphorbiaceae; genus Dalechampia; species Dalechampia spathulata. The sequence goes on from CANYBF010113509.1 coordinate 16,786, forward strand.
ACCTCCATGAAACTGCACACCCTCATCTTTTTCATACGTTTTTCTTCTAAATCTCTATATACAAGATGAAGGCCAAGTGTTTAGCTTAAGAAATGGACAAGGCAGCATTATCTTCTCTTTGTTATGAAGAAATCAAAGCATTTTTCAAGAAAGCAACCAAACCGCAACACTTTTCTCCATTTTCTTATTTTGTTCTTCAAGTTTAAGCATGGTTTGCAAGTATTTCTTAAAGATTGGTCAAAAATCACTCTATTTTATTTTGTTTTTGCTAAGGCCAAACCATGTCTCTCCTTTTTCTTTAAGTTTAAAGGCTTAAATCATTAGATCTATAAGATTTCTTGAAAAACCAAAACCCATTTGATGTTTGATCTTGTTTTTCCTTATTGGGTTTTCTTTATAAGGTACATACATGGGTTTGTGAGGATGCAAAACAAGTATTGATGGAGGGATCCTTGTAAATCAGAAATAAAATCGAATGGAAGTGAAGTTTCATTGAGTTATGATTTGTTTGCTTGAAGGTGAGGCTTGATTGAATGTTATTGATGTTAACTCTTGATGATTTGTGCATTTTTGAATAGTTTTTAATGAAAGCTAAATTGTTTCATACTTGAAATATGTTTTGGCCGAATAGATTTGATGAAGATTTAATATTTTTTAGTTTTGATTGAGTTTTTAGTTGATTTGATGATGATGAGATCTTAAGGCTTACAAACATGATAAAACATTGAAGTAATATACGGATTGTTTTATGATTTTAGACCAAAGAAGTTTAATTGAGTGTTTAATCGATCAATATTGGTATATACGGTCATATTGAGTTTAAAGGTTAATATGAACACTAAATTAGTATATTAAATAATTATAAAGGCTTATTTAATTAATTTAATAATGGTATGATTTTTATATGTTATGATTAAAGTTTAATGAAGAAATGAATTAATTATATGCATTAAATTGCAAAAAATTTGATATTGTTGATTAAATAAAATAATAAAGCATGCGGTAATTTAGTGGCAAAAATTTATAAGATTAATTAATTAAGTGGTAATGAGTATTAAGGAAGCTTATAGATTTAATTAACTAATTATGTAAAAAGTTTTATTTTGGAATTGATAATAAATAATAAAAATAAAATAAATAACATAAATAAAAGCTAAATAACATGTTATGTGAAAGTGAGTTATATCTTGGAATATCAATAGCATATTTATGTAAGATGGGATTTAAATTGCATATTCATAGTGATAAGTGGATAATGATAAAGTATGGGGTCATATGATTCATAAGAATTTAATTGTTTTGAATTATTGAGTATATTAATATTTATTAAAGAATATTGAGTTAAATTATTAATGGAACAAATAAGTTAATTGAAATGTAAATGTCACATCCACATTAGAGACCCTAGTAGTTTTATACTAATGTGTATGACTGATAGGATGTACACGTATCTATATGTGTATTTATGCGATTGATGATAGTAAGGGACATTGCTTATTTGATTGTGTATGTCTTATAGAATAATTGCTGGGTTGGGATGTGATGAGATCAGATGAGAATTAGGAAAAAGATGATGTTTCGGGGTAGCTTAGATGGTTGCCGCCTTATTGAGAACTGTGTTTTTCTTAGAGTATAAAGGGCAGACTATGATGCTATTGAGGATATAGAAGTACATATGTGTGAAATGAGGTTTAGGTACCTTGAGAGTGAGCTAGAGTAGTGATGGAGATGAGAGTGGAGTGTGGTACGGGCGTACGGGTCACCGTACGGGAGTACCAAACAGGGGAATTGTGGAGAGTTAAGCTCCAGGAGGCCGTACGGGCGTACCGAGGAGGGGTCCGGCCGTACGCGTACTTGTAGGAAATCAGGTTTATCAGGTGGATTGTGGTCGTACGGGCGTACCAAAAGGGTGGTACGGCCGTACCACAACTCGCAGGAGGATAGGTTTGTCAGGGTTTTTAGTTCCGTACGGGCGTACGGGTACTGGTACGGCCGTACGCGACCGATTATTGACTTTTTAAATAGGTTTGAACGGATAGATAAGGATCTTTTCCAAAACCTAAACTCCCCTAAACTCTCTCAAATATTAGGGTTTCGGTATTTAGAGAGGGAATAGCTTAAGAAGAGAAGGTTAAAGTTAGAAGAAGGTTATGGAGGGACTACAAGCATATGATCGGTAAATCACGATTCCAGGTTAATGCTTCTTATAATGAATAGTTTAGAAAAAGGGTGAGGAGGAACTTACCTTGTCATTAATCGTTTATGTTTCTATGCTTATATACATGTAAAGAACAAAATAAACCTCTCTCTAGGAGTTAATAATCCTAGAAATAGGAAGATAAAGGAAGGAAGTATTTGTATGAAGAAGGTCACTAGGGGTTGATGAATAAATATGAGTTTATGACTATTAATAAGTGAAATGATTAATGATTCATGAACGATGAATCTACTTGAATTATGTGCCTGATGACTATGTGACTTATATGAATGATGTGAATGATGACTTATGTCTTCTAAATGTTTAATGAGGTGTATTTTCTAAAGAACGATGAGATGTTGCATGAATACCATGTCATGAATCATAGATATATATATATGAATACATTCATGGCATGCATAGAGGGTGGATGATAGAGGAAAGGAAAAAGAGAGCTCTATCCTCCAATCATACTGGGTCACAATGATGATGGGATTCCTTTAAGGAATCATTTAGATTATGGCCTCCCTAAGGGGAGATGAGTCTCGAGACCTACAGTAGGTTATGGGTGCTAAGCACCCTATGATGATATATCCTCTTACGGGAGATGAGTACCGGTACCTACAAGGACCCAGTATGAGAGAGAGATTGTGCACAATCCTAAAAAGAAAGAAAGGAAATGATATGTTCAGGAAAACAAGAGGGCGATGCATAGCATAATT
>CANYBF010113578.1:0-10997 GCA_948192965.1 Dalechampia spathulata
GGTGCATTATCATGTTCAACCTGCACCTCCCCCACTCCTTGTACCTCAACATTAACGGGCTGAGCTAGTGGGGAACTAACCTCGAGCTGTATCTGATCACTGACACCCAGATCCGTATCTGCTATCGTCCTCTCCTTATGATTGTCCAGTGAGGCAGACTCATCAAATGTCACATCCCTGTTGATAATTAACCCTGGAGACTTATTATCTGTGCACCACAGTCTATATCCTTTCACTCCAGTTGCATACCCTAGAAATATGCATTTCCTTACCCTCGATTCAAGCTTACCATCTCTCACATGAGCATACGCAGGACAACCAAATATTCTTAAACCTGAATAATCAGCAGCAAAACCAGACCATACCTCAAAAGGAGTCTTACACTCAATAGCTAAAGATGGAGATCTATTGACTAAATAACTCGCCGTGTTGATCACCACAGCCTAAAAGTCCTTGCTTACACCTGCCTGTGAAAGCATACTCTGTGCTCTGTCACACAGAGTCCTGTTCATGCGTTCTGCAACACCATTCTGCTGTGGTGTCCCTGCACAAGTGCGGTGTCTCACTATGCCTTCTTTGCTGCAGAACTCATTGAACTGTGAATTGCAGAATTCCAACCCATTGTCAGTTCGAAGATGCTTTACTTTCCTTTCGGTCTGCCTTTCCACCATCGTCTTCCATGTAACAAAGGTTGAAAATGCCTCATCTTTCATCTTCAAAACATATACCCATACCATTCTGGAGAAGTCATCTATCATCGTCATAAAGTACCAAGCACCACTCTTCAAAAGAACTCTATTCGGACCCCACAGGTCAGAATGTATATAATCCAACCTGTCCTTCGTCTTATGAATGGCTTGCTTGCTGAATTTCACCCTTGTCTATTTGCCGAATACACAGTGCTCATAGAAATTCAGCTCGTCATTCTTGTAACCATCCAACAGATCCCGCTTGCCCAATATAGATAACCCTTTGTCACTCATGTGACCAAGACGTAAGTGCCATAACTGAGACTGATTCGCAGCATTACTTCCACTCGCTACTGCAGCTTCTCCAACAACCACACTACCTTGAAGATGATATAAACGATCTTTCAGCTTCCCCTTCAACAGTACCATGGAGTCTTTGCCAACTTTACATACGTCCCCTTCTGAAGTCTGCTTATACCCTTGGATTGCAAAAGTCGTAAGAGAAATCAAATTCCTCTTCATATCAGGAACATGCCAAACATTATCAAGCGTTCTGACAACATTGTCAAACATCCTCAACCGAACACTACTGATCCCTGCCACAGATAATGCATAATCATCCGCCAAGTAGATAGACCCATTCAACTTCTTGTACGTAGAAAACTAATACCTGTGAATACACATGTGATAAGTAGAACCCGAGTCAAGTATCCAGGTATTCTGCTCTTCACTCGCACTAGCCGTGAAAACATACCCCACGTCGTCACCTTCATCAAACTGCAATGCCCATCAACAACATTTACATTCCCTGAATTTTCCTCCTTTTGCTTACCCTTTTTCTTCTCCTTTAACTTAGGACAATCCCTACGAAAATGGCCTTGCTCCCCACACTCAAAACAGGTCAGCTTCTTCGATCTCGTTCGACCTAGCCTTGGATTTTTTCTTTTGAAAATCGTTTTGTTGCGCCCTTCCCCTCATCATCAAACCCTCACCCTCCGCTTTACTATCTAGAAAATTCTTCTTTAATTCCTTCGACTTCAATGCGTTACTCATGTCATCAAGCGAAATACTATCTTTTCCGTATAGCATAGTATCCGTAAAAGTTTCATACGATGAAGGTAACGAATACAACAATATCAAGGCTTGATCCTCACTATCAACATCAATATCAAAATTCTTCAAGTCCATAATAATTGAATTAAATTCATCAAGATGTGAATTTACCGGTGTACCTTCGGCCATTCGAAAGGTATACAGCTCCGCAATTTCACGTAAAACATTGTCCGTCACACTCATGAAAATCACGCTCAATGCCTTCTCCGTCATATCTGCCTTCTCCGTCTCCCTCAACTCCGGCGGATAATCCTCCATAATCGCCTTCCATAAACCTTGCATAACCAATTACGATTTCATTCGGATCTTCCACAGACTGAAGCTAGACTTTCCATCAAACCTCTCTACATCGTACTTTACCGTTGCGGTTGCCATTGAAGAACCCTAGACCGTGTGCGGAAAAAATGAATCCCGCTCTGATACCACTTGTTAGGCTAAATTCGCACCTGTCCACGGAATCACAATACAAAATGCAAACAATAATGAGAAACAAAAGAGAAACGACACACAATTTACGTGGTTCGGCAATGTGCCTACGTCCACGGGCAGAGGAGTATTTTATTCTATTTGGTGGAAGAAGAAGTTCTGGGTTACAAGGCATCCGAAAACTTATATAAGTTCAGACCGAAAATCAAGACAATTCGGTTGGAAAACCAAAAGAAAAAATGAACCAAACCGGTCCATACCAAATCGGATCCTTCAAAAAATGTTTAAGACACATTATAACAATCATCAATTTAAATATAGTCTAATGGTAAATTTGCTAAGTTGGTTATAGAACGTTAAAGAAAAGCTTCATACAGACTAATGAAACGAGTTAGGAAGCTAACAACCAAACAGATACAACCTCGGACAATGCTATGCCCATAAGGGTACGATTAAAAAGACTGAGAGGTACCTTGTTACCATCTTTATCTAAACTTAATAGGCATTTGAAGTTTTTTAAGGAGGACAAGCAAGTGTTTGCTAAAGTGGTTAACCTCCACATGTTTGCTAAATAAGTTCACTAACTTATTTACACTGATTAGTTGCTTATAGCTTATCTTGTTGAAACTATTCTCCTAGGATAGTCACTAGAGTTAAGTTATTTTTGCTTCATTGCATTGTGGAGAGGAAGCTAATTAATTTGGGATGCTTTATTGCTACACAGTTTCAAGCTGCAATTGCTAAATCAAGGCTGTTATCCTATGATATCTTGTGACCCATTTAGCTATCCAGCTTAAGGTTTTTAACCTTAACAACCATAATCTGCATTAAGCAGTTGATTTACTACCCTTGGATATGCTCACCTTAGATGAGATGGGTCTCTTGAGTGAAAAGGATGAAGCACCTGGCTTCGAGTTTTGTTGACATGGGCCCATTGTAACCATTAAAGAGAGATTATTCTAAAAGGGTAAGACTGTAACAGGAGCTTCTCCTGTGCCCACACCACCACCACCCATAATAGCAGATCCCACTAATGCTACTATTTTAAAAGAACTCAGTGCCCTCAATGGGAAGATTGGCAAGCTAGCCATAAGCTTGGAAGAAACTATGCGACAGATTTTGCTTTGCCTGGATAAGATGGATTTAGAGATCAATGAGCTTCGCCACTCCTTTGAAATGCAACAGTAGAATGAAAAGCATGCAGTACAATTTCTCTATTAAGCAATGTTCTAAATTTTTTCTATCTTTCATTTTTCCATTACTTCTGCCTGTATTTGTATTGCTATGCCCACATTAGGATAATGTGTCTTAAGTGTAGGGGGGATGACTTTTAGTACTTTACTAGCTCTTGATCCAAATTTTTACATGCCTAAATGTGCCTACTTCTTGATCGAAATTTTTCAAAATTTTTGCTTTTGGGAATTGATTCTATTTTTTAGTCTTTTAAGCATGTTTTATTTTGATAGCTTATTTAGCTTTCAGCAATTTTTGACCAATTCCTTAGTTTTAGCTTGTAAAAGTTTTTGTTGCGCTTTTACTTAGAATGAATAATTGTATTGGTATCGAAAATCTTATTTTTGTTTTGCTACGTTCCTTGCCTGACAACACATTTGCACCAAGAAAATAACAAAGGAAAAAGAAAGAAAAGAAAGTGAAGTGTTGAAATACCTACATTTGATCGGTTTTGAGTGGTACGACACTTATAGCCCTTTAAACGGCTTGTGTATGGAGTAGTTTGAGCGGTACTACACTCATAGCCCCTTAAATGGCTTGTGTATGGAGTAGCTAATGTAGAGAGAACTTTACCCTTTTATAAGCCATTTTGTAGTTTGAACAACAACACTTAAAATAGGAATTTTTTTATCTTACACCTTTGCTGATTGAAATTAGGTGGATTGGACCTGATTTCCTTAAGCTGCTTGGCTAATGTAGTCATTGGTAATGGGAGAGTATCCCCCTTATGGGCCGTTTATGATCTCAAATTGATTAAATTTCTGACTTATGAAATTTTACAACTAGTTGAATAAATTACAGGTTGGGCAATAGACGCTTAGCAAGATAAATACTAGTTCTTTGTACCAATTACATTTTGCTTGAACTTAATTTTAATAAATTGGCAAGGCAATGACTTTTTATTGCTGACTCTTAGGATTTGTGTTGAATTTTGCTTGATGTTTAAATTTGCTCAATAAGTGATCTTGCTAGGAGACTAGGAATGGTAATTCATTTCTTTTAGCTATATATTCCATTGGAGGAAAGGTTAAGTTATGGGCATAAGAGAAATCATTTTATGGGCACACGAATGCTTGAGGACAAGGATTGGATAAGTGTGAGGGTATACGCTCGAATGCTAAAACACCCTATTTTTTGCCCATAAATAGCTCATTATAGCATAGTAAAGTTGCTAGAACAATTGATTTATCTATGTTTTATACTTTGCAATGTCAAAATAGGGAGTTTTGAAGAAACATGCTTAAAAGGGCGACTTTATAACATATTTGGATTGGAGGCTTGTTATAAGGCTTATGGGCATAAGCTGGGCCAAAACGACATGACGTGTCCCATTTTCAAAAGCTGAACATGGAAGAGATTGGAAAAGATTTAAACTCTTGTAATCAAAGATTAAGTACAATATTTATCTCTTTATTTTTATTAGTTTATTAGTTTTATTTTCCTCTTATAAATAGGAACTTATTCCTATGGAGAGGAGAGTTCAATCTTCCAAAGAACAATTAATTAGAACTTCATTCATTGTTTCATTTACCTTTCATTAAATTCAAGTATTTATTTTCTTTTCATCCATTTTTATTTTTTATTTTTTCAGCAATGATGCATGGCTAGGTACTGTTCTTTTCCCAATTGGAAGCTTTTGTTACGACTTGAGTAGTTTTCCTTGTGAGTTCAAGGATCTAGTTTGAATATAAGGGATGATGGGTCGTGACTGTTAACTAGAGTCGGATCCTTCTAATTTCTAATGCAATTTTGGGAACTTGTGAGAATCTTATTCCATCATGTCTATTCCTGAGTTAGAGCCGTTTCATAGAGCTTGTTCATGGCGTCTTACAAACAAAGGAAGGATTAACACGTACGAGACTGTCTCGATAAACTATAATCGGCTTAGTGTCATGTTGTCACTCGACTACAAATGAATCGATGATCATAGTTGATTGATGAACACTTGAAGCTTTCGGTTGGGAGAATTTCTCATTATTGAATTTCCTTTATTTTATTTTGTTAAACTTGTTTTTTTGTTTGCTTTATTACTTTCCAAAATCCCTTTCGCTTATTTCCAACGCAATGAATTAAGGGGTGAATTGTCTCTGTGGGATCGACCCTTACTTCCACTGCTACAAAATCATAATTCCTACGTGTTGGTAGTAATGAATTAATTTGATGATATCAATAGCTGATCAACAGATTTACGTAAAAAACCCTCAAACAAATTAGGGTAAAAACTACGGATAAAGAATCGAAGAATTTTATTAAAAGAAATAAATAATAGGAGTTACAAAATACTTTATATTTTCTTTTCTCTCTTTTCTATTTTTTCTGTGGGATTGGATATGGGATGCGAAATGCCTTAACATCTCCAGCCTAACAAGTCTGCTGAATCAGGTCATTTTTGGCAGGAGGGATGCGTTGTTGTAAATTTAAGCATAACAAGTCTGCTGAATCAGATTCAATGACTGACTGTTGGTTAAGAAAAAGATGAATTGCTTGGCAAGATTTGTTGTCAATAAATTCCAACAGGTTCAGAAAACAGGCATAAAAAATGTCCGGATTCATTTCAGAGGATACACCCAATACTTGAGAGTCATCCACTGCTAAAGATCAATCTTGTAATTCTTATGATTTTGCTCTCTCTTAATACTTAATCACTACCATGTTTGTTATAACGAAGTCATCTAAATGTTTTCTTAAGTTTTTAGGAAAAATCTTAAACACATGGATAACAATGATAATCTAACTGAAATCTTATGCATGCATATCAAAAGATAGTATTTAAAAAATTAAACTTATTTTTAATACTTCGAAATTTAGGTATAGATTTATAAAAAATTATATGGAATATTTTGAATTTCAAGATAATAATAATGCCATTTTTTGCAAGCTTCATTGCGTTAAAATCTTAATTTGCTATTTTTTTCGTTGAGATGTTAACACAGTACGATAGAATTAACGTTTCGTAATTTTTTATAATTATATATATATATATATATATATATATATATATATATATATATTACACATTTTTTTGTTTATAAAGAAATAAAATTTAATTTTTAGTTTAGATTGAAATAAAACTTTCTTTAATTGATTTACAAAATATATTTTTATTTATTAGATTAAAATAATTATTTAATCTAAGCGAAAATGTCACTTCTAATTTTCATAAATTTTTTTCATAATTACAACTTTCAAACAAGTTTTTTACATGTAAAAACTATCAGAATAAATAACATATGCTTTACTTTTTGAATTATTTTAAGTTAACTGTTTAATTTTATAATTTTTTTTAAAACTTCTTGTGTTTTTTGAAAAATCATTTATTTATCTACTTCTTGCAAACACCATTATCAAACAACAAAATTAATAAAAAGTAACGTTGAAAAGCATTTTTGCAACAATAACTTCGCAAACCCATGTGAGTTGAGCAAGACCACCTAAAAGAATAGTTACGTAACACTATAATATATATAAAGCTCAATATCCCAAGCATCATACAATAATTTCTGGTATAACCTTTTCATTTATATATAAGTATCTTTCATAATATAATAAAAGTTTGTATGTAATTTAATGCATTATTTTATTTTGTATCAGCTTTCCATATTATTCACCGTAAGTATTTGCTATAATGTAATTTTTCAGACAATAGTTCGGAGTGTCACTTTTCCAATTTCCTGGTGAAGGTTGTTAGTTTTGGTATCATTTTTGTACTCGTCAATCCATTGTTGGAAGATATCCGTTACAGTTTGTCGTTGTTTAGATAACCATTGTGGATCCGATTGCAGGCTTGGTCCCAAATCCGCGCAATGAGCCCCTGTCAATATATATATATATATTAAAAAACATTGCTGTTTAAACTGTAATCAACATTATTCCGTTAATCAATGTAGATAAGATTCTTACGCTAATAGTGTTTTCAATTTTGTTTATTTCTTGGGCTTAAGAATATCTTCTACGAATGAAAGGTTAATGTAATGATGCAATGACTTTGTTTACTTTAAAAGTTAGACTTCGACGAAAGAAAGGTTGATATGCAGGGAGTTGAGAGTATTACCCATATCTGTTTTGACTGCCCTGATACTGGGTGATATATCCTCCAAAACACTAATTAATTACAGAAAAGAAGAGTGTTAGACGAGCAATAATTAATCATAGCAAAACATTTTCAACTATCTTATAGTTTGTGTTTACCTGGCTGCACTATACGGATCTTTTAATCCATTAGTGAAAATGATGTTGCTTCCAAATCTCTTAAGTTCTAATGATATATTCTGCAATAGAAAAACAAGTGAATGTGTTAGGAATAATTTCTATAAAATCATATTGTGTATGTTTGCATAAAAGATGAAAAGCTAAGAACATACACGGCCTCCATAGTAGGTAGCTCCCCAATGAGGGCGAGGAAGAACACCATATTTGTTATAGCAATCCTGAGAGTAGGAATTGAGATCAAAAGGAGATGCAGAAGGCCGGAACATGGTGTTGTTGCCAATGCTATACGGAAACACCATCTCTGTGCAAGTCTGTTTTATGTACATCAATAAACAAATCATATTCACATAAATGAATATGCATTCAAATATTTTCTTTTCAGAAAAAAATGCAAAATAATGATATACACCTGCCATCCCCATTCAAGTGGTGGTTGAGATAATTGATTAATATAGCATGTTTTCTTCTGTCCACTTTCATAAGCAAAAACACCAGCGGCTATCTTGTCAAGAACATCAGTGCCAGAAGTTCCATCTATGGCTTTGCAAATCACGTCAACTGGATATGTTGGCGGCAAATTGTATTGAGCAGCAGTGACGTACATCGACCATAATGGACCCGAGAGATCAGAAGAACTGTTTAAAGGGCTAGAAAAAACAAACAAAAATCAAAAAATTAATCACGTAAAATATAGCTCTAAAGAAAGGTGCTAGAAATGATGTGGCCAAAGGCAATGGTTTTTATTTACTAGCAAGTGTTGAATTGTTTGCGCAGGGTTTGAAGCCCATTTGGCTGAGAAGCAACACTTTCAATTTTATTCCATGAGTTTTTTATTGTATCGTAGCAAGTCTTACTAGAATTCTGCAAAAGCAAATGAGTTAGTCATACATACACATTCATATGCATGTATTCAATGTCTAATATAGATGTTTTACATACCAAAAAATCATCAGAAATAACTTGAAAGTATGCATGCTCAGATGTGATATAGTCAAAGTAAAGAACTGGTGCTGATGATGCCAAAGCTCCTAGAGCAATATGAGGGTATTTAAGTCGAAACCATGAAGCCAACACTGTAAAAATAAAATCAAATGAAAAAGTGAAAAAGAAGTGATTAGTGGTGAATAAATTATAAGAAGGGAAAAGAAGGAAAACGCAAATGAAATATTTTGGAAGAAAGAAATAGAGTCGCATACTTCCACCGTATGATCCACCGAAAACAATGACTGGAGACCTTTCAGCATGGTTGTCTTTCTTGACCTGAAGGATGATTTCTGCATAATCGGCAAGAGCTTGAGCAGAATCAAAACATCCACGAATGGTCGTGTAGTTTGCAGCTTGTTGTGCCACATTTGCTAATGGATTTGAGTCTCCATAGAATCTGTGCTGTTAAAAATTTAAATAAGAGGAAAAATGAAGTTAGATAGATTTTCTTAAATGCAAACAGTAGTGAAAAATAAATAAAAATCATGGTAACATTTATACAAGTACCTCCATGTATAGCAGAAGAGCGTTAAATTTAGCACCGGATTCAGTAAAAAAAGTTTGATAAAATGGTGGATTACCAATTGGTCCTTCTGCACCAAGCATAGCAAAGATAGGTGCATTTTCACTAGCATTAACCCAATATTGAGTATCGATAACATATTTTTGTTTGAAAGTTTTATAGCTTTCAGGGGTATAGCTGAAGTGATCAAGTATTTGATCATAGAAAAATACATTTTCACTATTAGACTGTGTAATTTTAGACTTATATATTTCTTCGAACTCTTGTACAAATCTTGGGTCTACTGCACTGAGCCTTGGGAAATAAAAAGGTGTTGAAGTTGAACAAGTAGAGAGTATAAGCAAAGACAAGAGAAACCATTGAAGCAGAAGTAATGGAGACATCATGAGAGTATACAATTTTTTAAAAGTTGTTTTAAAGTTGTATTTGGAGAGTTTACGATCAGATCCTTATATAGTCATCAAAACCCTTTTGGAAAAATTTCTCCCTCACAACTCCTCTAGACTTTATTGAGAATAAAAATGGTGTCTACATGAAGATATGTTTTCTTATATCCTAATCATTTCATGTCGAGACAATAAGAATTAAAGTATTTCAACTTTATCACGAAAGTTCTAATTTAAAGAAAAAATGAAGGATTTTGTCATTTTCCCCAAAATCATAGCTTTTCAAAATTATCTTTAAAAAATTCTTAAAGAAAATTTCGAAGGACAAAAAGTAAAACTTAATCTATCTCGTCCAACTTAAAAAGCAAGGACAACATACTCATTACAAGGCTCCATCAATGACAAGTTGAAGTCATATTATATATATATTGTAATGCTGAAGAAATGTTTCCCAATAGGCTCCCCAATTACGCCGTACCTAAATCTGATGTTGAATAATTTCCCAGTACAATCAAATGAAGAAAACCGTGAAGAAAATAATGTAAATACAAGGAAGAGTATAGTGCATAGGGAAATCAAAGTGAAGAGTAAAATACAAGACAACTAGATTCGCAGTGATGGTCTTTATCATCCTAACAGGAAGCCATATGATAGTGACTTGTATCACCTGGCTTTGCCGACAGAGCAGCGACCTTGTTCCCTTCTCTGGAAGTGTACACGTGCATCATAGATGGCAAGAATCGCTTAAGAGTTTGGATGGTGTTCACTAGTCCATTTAATAACCCCGAGAGTATCAACTCTCTGTATCTCTCAAGTTATTCTACCTCTGTTTTTAAAACTCAAACTTACATCTTATAAATTTCTTATAAATTTAATAACCCCGAGAGTATCAACTTTCTGCGTCCCTCTGCTTGTAAATTAAGGGTAGCGACCACTACAAAAAAAAACAGAATCGCTACGGACTAAATCCGTAGTGAAATCGTACGGATCCATAGCTAAATAATTTAGCGACGGAAATTGATCCGTAGCAATATCATTTGACGCTAAAATTAGCGATGGATATAGCTTCAGATTTAGCGACAAAAAACGTTCCATAGCTAAATCCGTAGCAATATTGCTACGGCAAGTTCCGTAGCGAAATCCGTAGCAATATTGCTACGGGCTGTTTCGTAGCAAAATCCGTAGCAATATGGCTACGGAACTCTCCGTCTCGAAATCCGTAGCAATATTGCTATGGACTGTTCCGTAGCGAAATCCATAGCAATATTGCTACGCAACCATCCGTAGCAAAGTCCGTAGCAATTTTACAATTTTCCATTTATATTTTCAATATTTCCAAAATTTCACAAAATTTCACACCTGTAAAATAAGACTTCTATAATTAACAATATCATTCACATTCTTCGCCCCCAATTCTACAATATTTTTCCAAAT
>CANYBF010113773.1:0-23481 GCA_948192965.1 Dalechampia spathulata
GTCGTTACATATCATGCATATGATATGCCATTATCTCACATGTCATGCATATGCCATGCCATTACATATCATGCATATGATATACCATTTATTCCATATATCATACATATATATTTCATTCATCTTCACATGTCATGCATATGCCATGTCATTACATATCATGCATATGATATGTCACGCATCACCTCATATGACCATGCATACTCCATGTCACTCACATTACGCATCATACACACACTTCGTGTACGCTACACGCCAACGTAATTTAAAATGTTAACGCTTTACGTTATACACTACTTACCATAATATGTACTTACATATAAGGTTGCTATAGCATGCACATGATATGTCATACATGCTCATATGTCATGCATATGCCATGTTACTTTTATCGCTATATCACATGTCATGCATATGCCATGCCATCTAAATGCCATATAGCTTTATATGTCATTTACGTGCAACCTTGCAACGCCGATCCACATGACGCGCTGTGTGCTTACAATTAACACATAACGTAATACGTTATTTGCTATAAATATGTGCTTTCATATTTAGGTTGACATATCATGCATATGATATGCCATTCATACTCATATGACATGCATATGCCATGTTACTTTTATCGCTATATCACATGACATGCATATGCCATGCCATCTAAATGCCATATAGCTTCATATGTCATTTTACGTGCAACCTTGCAACACCAATTCACATGACGCGCTGTGTGCTTATATTTACGCTCGCATGCTTGCCTGCTTAGGGCAATTAATTCCAACTAAAATGGTAAAATCGATTTTGGAAACTCATAGAATAGATCTCCACCACCCGAACCCAATCTCTGAAGGGTTTAACTAGCACTCATGCTATGGGTGGGTTGCTTAAATCTCCAATTTTTACCTTGATCTCTTGATTTTTGGCCTCCATCTTGAGTTTTTATGGGTTGCTCATGCTGTTGAGTACCAAAAAATACTGATTTCTGGCTTTGATCTGCCTAGATCCAAGCCAGAATTCACGTTTTTCTCGAAAACCTTTTGTTTTCCTCTATTGTTTAAAGAATATGTGCCACATATTCATGAATGTGTGCCACATATTATTAATGTGTGGGGCACATTGCTCTATGTGCTGTGCACATTGGTCAAAAATTTTCCAGAAAATGCAATTTTTCTCAGTTTTCACTTCCGATCTGACAAATCTGAGCCGGATCTGGAGTTTTCAATTGAAAAACTTCATTTTCCTCTAAGTTTTTCATGAATGTACGCCACACATTCATGAATGAGAGCCACATTTTGTCAATGTGTGGCACACATTGATGAATGTGCCACGCACATTGTTTCAAAATTTTCCAGAAATTCAAAATTCGCCTCTGATTTCACTCATTTTTGCTTTAGATCTGACGTTTTCAATGACATTAATAGCTTTTCTATGGTCTTAATGTTCTGGATCTGTCAAATATTGTCCAGATCTAATTAATTTTAGCCTTAAAATTAATTATCCAATTTAATTGCTCAAATGAGGTACTGTCCTTCATTAAAGTTGCTATATTTAATTTGTAGATCGAGTTTACACTGATAAATTTGATTTTCTTGCAGATTTGGCATCAATGTGCACCACACATTGTGTAATGTGTACAGCACATTGCCTATATGCTGCGCACATTGCATAACATGCGGCGCACATTCCTCGCGTTTTTCCAGAAAAATACGATTTTTCATCCGTTTTCAAACGTATTTTGATTTTTTCAGTAGTATTTGATGTTTTACAATGGCTCAAGTATACTGGATCTATCATAAAATAATTACATTTAATTAATTTTGGCCTCAAAATTAATTTTGAACGATCAAATGCCTATTTGATTTGTATAAAATGTGATTTTTGAAAGGATTGGATTTGAATTGGTCGAGTGGCTATCTCCAATAATTTTTATGTGATGTTAACCCTCCTATTTAATTTTTGATGATCAAATAAAAATAATTTTGCCTAAAATTATTTTTTTATGAAAATGAATTTTCACCATCCAACTTGTATAAATTCAAAAGATTATTACAAAATAATTAACCAGATTTTAACTCTTAGTTCATGCTTTTACATAGCATTGGACTAGTCAAATAAATCCTGAATTGATTTACTACTAATGAATTTATCTGTTTATTTTGCATAATAAGCATTTGTGCATTTTGGCTTGTGCAACCCGAGAGGAATACTACCCAAGGAGGAAGGGGACGTTATTGAACGTCCCAAAATATGTATTCGAGGATATTTGTGTAATAGGATAGGATTTATTATTGGTCTGTAATAATTAATCCCCCCATATCCTGTGTGTACCCCTATTTCCTCGATTCCCCTTCACCGATCATTATTTTATTCATGGTTTATATTTGCTAAAATATACCATGTCATCATGTCACATGCCATGTCACATGACACATGATACATTACACACTACTATGTCATGCCATGCATATGCCATGCCATAACATACCGTATTTCATATGCTTTTACATATAAATACGCCAATATGCAATACAATATGCCAACTCGCCATACAATAACGCGTTATTCACTATACTGTATGTCATGCATATGTATGCCATTTCACATGTCATTATATCATAATGCCATGTCATGCCACATGACACGCCATATGTCATACCATTTACCATGTTAAATACCGATTCACGTACGCATCACTATGTCATGTCATGCATATGCCATGCCATATATCACCCTACATATCATGCATATGATATGCCATGTATCACTTCACATGCCATGCATATGGTATGTCATCCATTAAGCCATGTCATACATCATACTCACATATCATGCATATGATATGACATACACCCTCACATGACATGCATATACCATGCCATACATCATATCACATGTCATGCATATGCTATGTCACTTATTTCACTTTGTACACCATGCATATGCCTAACACCAATACAATTCAAAACGTTGATGCATAATGCTATACACTATTTGCCATGATCATGTGCTTACATATCATACTAGGTTGCCATATCATGCATATGATATGTCATACATGCTCATATGTCATGCATATGCCATGTTATTTTATCACTATTTCGCATGCCATGCATATGCCATGCCATCCAAATGTCATATAGCATTATATGCCATTCTACGTGCAACCTTGCAATGCCAAAATCACATGCCACGCTGTGTGTTTACATATACACTCGTATGCTTGCTTGCTTAGGACAATTAATCCCAACTATAATGGTAAAATCAATCTTGGAAACTCATAGAATAGATCTTCACCACCTGAACCCAATCTCTGAAGGGTTTAACTAGCACTCATGCTATGGGTCGGTTGGACCAATCCGGAACCATCCGGTGGTGACTCCCTTGTGACTCTTTCGAGTCCGTATCAATCCCTAAGGGAACCCCTTAGGAAGACTGTGCTTTCTCTCCAAGTACGATTCCCGGTCCATGACTTTCGCAAGCCTCGCTCTGGGCTCTGGCAGAAACCAGTGCTCACACATGGATATTGTAGCTTAAATGGAATTTTACTTGAAATGATCAAACTACAATTTTTAGTTAGTGATACCGGTTGCGTGTCATCAATTATATGTTTGTATGCCAGGATTTCCTTCAAAAATTTAGCATATTTACACATGTCTTGTATCATCTTAGCAAATGTCACATTGATGCTTAGTTTTTTTAATTTTTCTATAAATGCAGCAAAATTTTCATCTACTTTTGGTTTCACAAGCCTTTGTGGAAATAGAATGGGGGGCATATACTTACTTGGCCCTTGCTCACTTTCCCTCTTCTTCTGCCTGGACTCGACTCCACGATCATGGAGTTGACCACCACGATAGTGGTAGTGATTGATCTCAGTTTCAGTCTGCATTTGTGAAGTCCCAGCTTTATAGCTCATTTGTCTGTGCTCCTCTTTCCTGCACTCTTCCTCAACAATAATAGGTTCCATCCTTTTTTTGACAAGCTCTTTTCCACTCCTTAGCTAGATTACATTAACTTGCTCTTTGGGTTTAGCTTTGTGTTACTTGGAAGTCCTCCAAGGTTCCTTTACACTATCGCTATAGCCAACTGCCTCACTTACACTTCCAAGTTATGAATGGAGGAGGAATGGTTCTTTGTGATTTGATCGAATTTGGCCTCCATTCTTTTATGTGATTCCTCTTGGCTTGTTAGTTTGGTCCCCAACATCTTCATAAACTTCTCCATCTTGGATTTAAAATTATTCCAGGGAGGTGCTGGTTATGTCTTTTGAACATTTCCTGCATTATTACTCTATAAAAATTTTGGATGGTTTTGCCATCCTGGATTATATGTATTGAAGTAAAGGTTGTTACCTTGTCTTCCCATGGAGTGTGGCATATTTCCTATGAAATTAGCCTGCTCCACATTCTCATATGAATTTCAATCATTACTAGCATGTGCTGATTGCCCACAAAGCTCACACGAACTTGAAACTTTTCATAAATTACTGATTTACTTTGTCAAATTTGCAACTTTAGCCTACAAAGCACTAGTAGCATCCAATGATAATACACCTTTATGTTTTTTAATTACCGTTGTAGATCTGTCTGATGGCCATAATGTATTTGTAGTTGCCATTTCTTCTAGCAGTTCATAAGCTGCATTAATAGTCTTTTTCATCAGGGATCCTCTAGCTACTGCATCAATTGCCCCTCTAGTGGTTGTGTTGACTCCATTTTAGAATATTTAAAGCAGCAATTCTTTAGGTAAATTGTGATGAGGACACTTCTTTTTCAGCTCCTTGAATATTTCCCATGTTTCATGGAGAGATTCACTATCCATCTACTGGAAATTGGTGATTCCTTGATGATCTTTGCTGTTTTTGCCAAAGGGAAGTATTTGACTAGGAAAACTTGTACTAGCTGGTCCCAAGTGCTAATGGATTCTGGGGTTAATGAGTTCAGCCAAATCTTAGCCTTATCTCTTGGTGTAAATGGAAATAGACGCAGCCGGATCACATCCTCCATGACACTATTGTACCTAAAAGTATCATAAATGTCCAGAAAATTTAAGATATAAGCATTAGGATCTTCGTTTGCTAAACCAAAAAATTATACTGAAGACTGCAACATCTGCAGTAGAGCTAGCTTTATCTCAAAGTTGTTGATTACAACAGCTAGTCTCATTATGCTTTATTGGTTAGCATAGAAACCAAGCCTGACCATATTCATTAATGTCCTTTGCTCTTCTACCATTTCTACTAGATTTTCCTGTATAGTTCATTCTTGAGCAGCTCTTCGGTTCTTCCTTTCTAGTCTTGTTGGATCTTCATAAGCCTCCAATAGTAATGATTGAGAATTCTTGGTTCTTCTCCTGTTCATACACCTGCAGAATTAAAACAAAAAAATTAGAACATAAAAATGCTTAAATCCAATTATACTCTCTTCGTAGCGATGTTAAACACATAAATCCTTGACAACGGTACCAAAAACTTGATTGTCCTTTGGTATGGTATGAAACAACAGTAGTTTTATTTACTACTTTACTACAAGCATACAAATTATTGCAGTAAGATATCGATCCCATGAGGATTTAAGGTCTATCCACCACTCTTTGATTTTCCAACTTGTTTAAGCAATTCAAATGGTTTGGAGTATGGAGGTGATCAATAATAAAAGTAAGTTTGTAGAGAAGTCAAATGGAATCAATGAAAAGAAGATGAAAACATTGTTAAGAAGCATAGGAATTGAAATCATCATCACCAAACTAAGATAACAATCATGTGCTTATTACCACTCAAGATATCCAAAAGCATTAATCACCCTCTCTCGAGGTGAAACCAACTAGATTTTGTTTTAATCTTATAATCACTCTCTCAATCTATTTCTTTCAATTAGAGAAACCATTAAGCAATCATACAGGAGTTAAGAACATGTAGATCTCTCATACAAATCTATCTAACTTAAATGAATAAGCATTCTATAATTCAACTCTCATTGTAATTACAAAGCATAAGAAACCATTTAGAAAGCTAATCTTTAGAATTAAACATCTCTCAATGTTCAAGCATTCTATAATCCAACTCTCGTTGCAATCATAAAGTAGAGATTTCATTTTTAAAACCAATCTTTAAATTTAAACATTCATAGTAATCTTAAACAAGCACAATCATTTATCCCAGTAAGGGATTTCAGAAATCAAATCCTACAAGAGTACTTAGCCACTCATGGCTTACAAGAAATACAAGAAAAGATGAAGAAAACAAAGAAAGAACACACTACAGCAGAAAATAATACCAATTGAAGTGTAAATCTCTTATCGGAATGGTCTCTCTAATTGCATAACCTAGCCACCACCTTGTTGCCTCTATTTATCCCTTTAGTGAAGGTCACCCCTAACCTTATCTTCAATTTGTTTATATCTTTGCCTATCACTTTCCTCATGTTGTAGAGTCCATTGCCCATTAAAGCTTTTTTAAGGTTTTTTATTCTTGTTCCCCTCATAGAATCCACTTTCCTCTCCTTGGTTGGCTGCCAGATCGCATTTAATTTGGCCCAATAATTGAAAGTCCACGATCGTGGAGTTGAAGTCCAAGATCATGAACTTTTCTAGTAGCTTTGTTTGCTTTTTTACTTTGACTCCACGATCATGGAGTTTGAGTCCACGATCATGGAAAATTCTAGTAGCTTTCCTTACTTCTCTGCCTTGACTCCATGATCGTGGAGAATTCCAGTAGCTCTTTTCTTCTCTAGCTCTTCTACCACGATCGTGGCAATGAGCTCCATGATTGTGGAGTTAGTCCTCCATACAAGAAAAACTCCTTGTTTGTTCTTATTTGCTCTTCTAACACTACACACTTAACACACACATTAAATTCCACCAAAACAAAATAAAATAAAGCAAAACACAATGAAATTAATGCAAACTCACATCCTAAAACATCTTAAATACAACGTATGATAGCACACATCAATGCCTATGTCATGTCATCTTTCACATTCCATGCCTACACCATGTCATCTCTCACTTGTCATGCCTATGCCATGTCATCTTCACATATCAGGCTTATGCCATGTCATGCCTATGCTATATCATTTTTCACAAGTCATGCTTGTACCATGTCATTTTTCAAATGTCATGCCTATGCCATGTTATCTATCATATGTCATGCATATGTCATGTCATCTCTCATATGTCATAGTTATGGTATGTTATCCTTATATGTCATGCCTATACCATATGATTTTTCATATGTCATGCCTATACCATGTCATCTTTTACATGTCATGCCTATGCTATGTCATCTTTTCACATGTCATGCCTATGCCATGTCATGTCATGCTTATACCATGTCATCATCATACATGCATGTCTATGCCATGTTTTACTTACCATGATTGCTATATTATGATGTAATGCCATGATTGCCACATCATATTTGCCATGTTTTATCTACTATTATTACTGTCATGTTATCGTATTGTATGCTTATGAATACTTGCCTACCTAGGATAATTAACTTAACTAAAATGGTAAAATTGAACTTAAAACTCTGATGGAATATATCTTCACCAACCAAACCCATCACTAAAGGTTTTAACTTAGCACTCATGCTATAAGTTGGTTGAACCAAATTCAAAACCATCCAGTGGCAATTCCTTCTTGTAACTCTTTTAAGTTCATTTCATTCCTGGAGATAGCCCTTTAAGAAGATTGCACTTTCACCAAGCTGGCCTTTGGTACCATCTGTCATAAGCCTCACTCCAGGTCGCAACGAAAGCCCCACCTATAATGTCCAAAATAGTCTTATCTGAAGACATACCTAGTTATATATATTCAATCAAATACTTAATTCACATCATTTATCAATTAGATAATTAAGTCAATCCCTCATTAATTGCTAAGCTACCTAATTCAATTTTCATCATGCACATAATCCCTTCTTCATTAATCATGAACTACTTATTTCAAGCATTAACATTTAGATTTAAGCTTGTAGTCTAATGGAAATACTTAAGTTTCCTAAACATTCAACAATTAAAACTAAATTAACCTTAATTCTAACATAGTAAACGGTCTTAACCCTCAAGTTGCACCTTGCTAAATCAATAAGCTAATGCATTAGTAGTATTAGGATTTTGCTATAATTTTTTATTGTTGTTTCATGCCACTTCATGAGATTATAATAGGCAATCCAATAACTTTAGCTTAAATATGCATCCACAATACTCAAATTTCCATGCCATACTCACTTATTGTAAATCAAAACATATTTATTATTATTACAACATAACTTATGCATGATTTTATCCCCTAAATTATATGTATTCCAATGCATGGTATACATACTAGTTTTTCTTAATTTATTTCCCTAAATTTATATCATTTATATATGCTATTAGGTTATCATCATTCCATTAATATTGTTCTTAATTCTAAGCATACAAGGTACACACATTTAATCACTAGAATTAAACAAATCCATTACTTTTAAGTAAGTAATATTTACACATACACACACCTTTATCATTACATGGAAAAAGACATAACAGTTACTAAACTAAAGGTGCTTCAATGACACCTTGTAAAATCAATCACTTTCATACAACTTTGTTTTATTTATTTATTTTTTTGCATTAATTAAGGAATAATCAATGACATATTGGTAACTTAATGAACCCCTCCCTTTGGTTCAATTACTAGCTAATATTAACACACAATACGCACATTGGACAAGCAATTTCTTAGTACATATTATATGCATACGTTACCCCCCTTTCTTTTCCATTATTATACATAGCAATCAACATAACAAATATATCAATTAATTGCTTGGGTATTTATTATACACATGCATATAGATTCTTACCTTCTTCAAGCTTAATAGTTTGAATAGAATTCTTTTGGTAGTAACCCATATTCACACTATAACAATTTGAGAGAAATTGTTTCAATTTAGAGAATGGAATTCTTCTTCTTAAGCATTGAATCCTAAATTTACATCACTATTTATATACAAAGACCTATCACTAATTAAGGAAACATAAATCAAGTAAAAATAGGAAATACAAATAGAATAGGAAATATAATAGAATAAGAAAAGAATATATTGCATTATGATTTTGCTGATAATCTTCTAATTTAGTCAACACTCCCCCTTAAGTTGGTGCATATATATCTTGCATGCCCAACTTGCACACTAATGTATGATATCTTCTTTTGTTAAGCCCCTTTGTGAATACATCTGCTGGTTGTCTCTTTGATGTAACATGAAATAGTTTCAGCATCCCACTTGTTAATTTCTCTTTGATAAAATGTCTATTAATCGCAATATGCTTAGTCTAATCATGTTGAACTAGATTTTGATCTATGATAATGGTTGCCTTATTATCACAATACAATGATAAACTGCCACTGTCTTCCAACTTTAGTTCTTCCATAAGTTTCTTTAACCATAAAAGCTTACTCACTCCTTGAGCCATAGCTTTATACTCAGCTTTAGCACTTAATCTGGAGACAACACTTTATTTTTTACTTCTCCTAGTAACTAGATTTCCTCTTACAAGTGCACCATACCCTGTAGTTGATCTTCTATCATCTGAAGATCCTTCCAATCAACATCTGTAAAGCCTTTTATTCTAAGATGATCATTCTTAGCAAACAATAAGCCTTTTCTTGGTGTAGATTTTAAGTATCGTAGAATATGAAAGACTGCTTGTATATGACTCTGACGTGGATCATGCATGAACTGACTTATCAAACCAATCGTATAGGCTATATCTGGCCTAGTATGAGACAAATAAATGAATTTCCCAACTAACCTTTGGTATCTTTTCTTGTCTACAATCTCCCCAACTCCTAATTACAATTTATGGTTGCTTTCAATTGGTGAATCTGATGGTTTGCATCCTAGCATGCCAGTTTCATTTAGAAGATCAAGGATATATTTTCTCAGACATAGAAATATCCCTTTGTCGGATCTAGCCACCTCAATTCTTAGGAAGTATTATAGTTTTCCAAGGTCTTTGATTTCAAATTCTTGAGCTAGATGAGTCTTTAAATGAGCAATTTCATCCTTGTCATCTCTTATCATAATAATGTTATCAACATATACTATGAGGAGAGTTATCTTACTCTTATGATGCTTTATAAACAAGGTATGATCAACATTGATTTGTTAATAGCCAAATGAGACCATAGCTTTTCTAAATCTGTCAAACCATGCCCTGGAGATTGTTTTAATCCATACAAAGCCTTTTTTTTAGTTTGCAAACTTTGCCTTCTGTCTTCTCTTCATTAAACCTAGATGGAACTTCCATATACACTTCTTCTTCTAAGTCTCCATACAAAAATGCATTTTTGACATCATATTGTTGGAGTTCTCAGTCTAAGTTGGCTGTACAAGATAAAAGTATCATGATAGTGTTCATTTTTGCAATTAGAGCAAATGTTTCCTAATAATCCACATCGTAGGTTTGAGTGAATCCCTTAGCGACCAGTCAAGCTTTAAATCTTTCAACGGATCCATCAGCCTTATATCTCACTTTGCAATTGCATAATGTCTTTATCCAGAATTTATCACCTAGAATATCATTTTAAATCAGGCTTATCTAACCTTTTAATAATCTCTTGCACATTATCCCTATTCTCAAGGCTACGAACCTCACTCTCTCCCTAGATTGGACTATCCTCTTTTATTTAACTAGGTATTAAACTATCCTCTTTTATTTGACTAGGTTGTCTATCAAATAACAACTCTTCATCATGAATCTCCCCCTGAAGAGGCGATAAGGTGGAAAAATAAGGTTCACTTTCATGAAAGGTAACAACCATACTGATAAAGTGTGTTTAACTAGGTGGATGATAACATTTGTATCCTTTTTATGTAGGAGAGTAGCCAATAAAGACACATTTCAAAGATTTTAGATGAAGTTTGCTTCTTGGCTTATGATGAACAAAGAAAACACAACCAAAGATTTTAGGAGGGACAATATAAGTGTTATGACCGAAAAAGGTTTGTAGAGGGCTTTTAAAGTTAAGGACCTATAGAGGTATTCGATTTATAAGATAAGTAACAGTTAAAATAACATGCCCTCAATATGTTTTTAAAAGATTCATGGTGAAAATTAAAGACCTAGCAACTTCAAGCAAGTGTATATTCTTCCTCTCAGCAACTCCATTTTAATGACTAGTATAGGGATAACTAGTTTGATGGATTATACCATGGGAGTTTAAGTATGCAACAAATTGACCATTCATATACTCAGTACCATTATCAGTCTTAAATATCTTAATTTTTACATCAAATTGGGTATAAAACATTTTATGAAAGGATTGGAAACAAGAGAATACCTCAGTTTTAGATTTAAGAAAATATACCCAAGTTATAGGAGTGCAATAATCAATGAAAGTGACAAACCATTGATTACCAGTTAAGGACATAGTGTGTGTTGGCCCCCAAACATCAAAATGAATAATAGAAAGAGGATACGTACTATAATTATTTCTTAAAATATAAGAAGTTATTTTATGTTTAGCAAGATCCCATGCATCATACACCACGGTATCAATAAAGTCATTTTGAAATAACTTAGGATATAATTTCCTTAAAATAAAAAAAGATGGATGACCTAATCGTCTATGCCATTGTATAATTTCTTGGTGTACATCATTGCAGAAAATAGCATGACTTTTATTCTCCAAAGAGCCCTTTAACAAATATAAGCCATTATGCATTCTACCACTGCCAATCTTCCTTCTGGTTTGTAGGTCCTGGAAAATGCAATGAGTAGGGAAAATTCAACTCTATAATTTAGACTTTAGTAATAGCACTAACAGATAAAAGATCGATGGGAAAATTAGGAATATAAAGAACATATGAGAGGGGAAAGTTTGGTGTACAGTAAATAGAACTTGAACCTAAAACTGAGGTTAAAGAACTATCAGCAAGAGTTCTGATTTTTAGTAGAGTACATGGTGGATACGTATGAAGGTCTTTTAAAGAATTGGTTATATGTCTATTTGCACCTGTGTCTATAATCCAAGAATTAGAAGTAGTATAAGCAATACCTGATTAAACATAATTAGAGGTGGAACTAGAAGATGTCCCAAGTTGAGAAAGAAGTTATTTGAGGTGTTGAATCATGTTGGAAGAGAAGGTATCTGGATGAGATATCTCGTTGGTATTCTCAGTCATATGTGCTTGTTTTTGTGGAGGATGAAAACGCCTTCTGACCTTTCCTCTAAGTGGGCAATCATATAGTTTTTAGCATTTATCCTTCATATGTCTAGGTTTCTTACAATAATCACACTGCAAGTGTTCCTTATTAGAATTTCCAGCTTTGGAGATTTCAACCATCAATCTAGATTTTTCAATAAGAATGACATTCATTATAGCACTTCTTCTATTCTCTTCCTAATGGATGTAGGAGTATGCCTGTCATAAGGTAGGAAAAGGATCTCGGCCTAGCACTTGGACTCGAATTTGATCAAAATCAGAGTTCAATCTAGCTAGGAAGTCATACGCATATTCTATCTTAAACTCTTGATAGTAATTAGGTTCTTGCCATAATCCATTCAATTCAATAAAGTATTAAGCAACTGTCAATTCTTCTTATCTTAAATTATGAGCCTTATTTCAAAGTTCATAAATTAATGCATCATTACCTACTTGAGAGTATGTAATTAAAGCAGTAGCCCAAATAACAGTAGCAGATCGATAGAGAAGATATCCATGAGCAATATATAGTTGCATAGATTTTAACAACCATGACATAACAAGAGAATTCTCATAAGTGCTAGACCTACTTGTTTCGATTGTTTCCAATCCCCGATTATATAGCTTTGTAATTTTCTAGCTCTAATAGACAATAGGCAAGAGGTAGACCAAGCACGGTAGTTAATTTCATTAAGTTTCACATCACTAATTTGTAATGTAGGATTTTCTAGGATGGTATTATTATCAATAAATTTGTTTTTAATATTAATAGTATCTGTATACTCATCTACTACCATGTTAATGAAGAAAAAATAGTCCAAGAAAGAAGAAAGAATAGAAAACAAGTACTGAAAAAAACCTAAAAAGATGTTGAGTATCGATAGAAAAGGAAAAACGGGGAGGAAAAAGATTACATGCGTCGATAGAAGATGTTGAACCTTATGAAGGCACGTGAGTTTCACGCTCAGAGGTAGAGGCCGGTCAGACAATTGGCAGAGACCGATCAGTAATAGTGCCTTGTGGTAAGGTTGGCGGTGACACAAGAGTCACAATAAAGGAAGAAGTTCCCCACAAACCCTAATAAAAAAAGTGCCTTGAAGGAGGCAAATTGCTCTGGTACCATGCTTCAATTTAGAGAATAGAATTCTTCTTCTTATGTATTGAATTCTGAATTTACAAGACTATTTATATACAAAGACCTATCATTAATTAAGGAAACATAAATCAAATAAAAATAAGAAATACAAATAGAATAGGAAATATAATAGAATAAGAAAAGAATATGCTACCTTATGTTTTTGCTGATGATCTTCTAATTTAGTTAATAGAATTGCTCTCCTTTAACTTAATTTCTTCTTTTTCTTGTCCAAAACCTTATAATATGTGTGTATGGACATTTTGGATAACCCTTTAAGATATCCCTTTTATAGTGTCCTAAATTCCTAATTACTCCCACCATTCCTTCATTAAGAAATAAGTTTTATCCGCTACTACCTTTTTTCTTAAGTTATGATCTTTTGTCCAATTATTCCTCTAAAGGTCAACTAAAATTATTAACAAACTCACTCTTAAGCTTAATTTACATTTATATTTCACAATTTTTTATAATAGTTACTTTACATATCCATTAACTTACCTCTCACACACACATACATAAAATAATGTTATCTTAAATATTCAATATCTTCTAATTCAATCCCTTTCCTTCACTAACTAACTTACTCAATCCAAGGTTCATTAATAGTTTCACTAGGTTATCACTTAACTATTTTAACAAATCCATTCATATGTGTATGTATTATACATAATTTAATTTAAATAAGGCATACATTAAGTTGAAAACTAATACTCATACTCACATAAATGTGCATGTTTGCATATGCATAATTTAGTACCATCTATACATATATTAAACACACACATACTTAATACATGCATAATATGTCACATCCTAAATCGAACACCCACTTTACATTTATGAATTGGTTGATGTGTCTTGTTTTATATGTTATAAGTATGTTAATGATATGAAATTATGCCAATGATGGAAAATACATGATGAAATATGAGTTTTATATGATGATGTTGAAAGGAGAATTTCTGACGAAATCATTGAAACGAACCACTGAAGGATAGTAATTTGATGAAATTAATTTTGAAAATATTTAATATGTCTAAATATGTATATTTAAGATGATTGATTTAACATAAGTTTAATAATATATGAGATGAAATAATAAAATTAGAATTAATTATGATGTCATATTTGAGTAATAATGATGTAAGTATGTGTGTGCATATAAGTATAATTATGATTCTAATGTATTATAGAATAAATAATTATGTATTAATATTATATTAGTAAAAGCATATAATAATAATATGTAAGTATTAGAAAAGTAAAATTAGTATTTTTATTAATGATGTCATAATGATGTCATAATATGGTAAGAGTGATGTTATCAATAAGTAATGAATTAATTAATGGAATGTAAGTAGATAAATAAATAAATAAATATGTATTGAAAATAATATTAGTTAGTGGGGTTTTAAGTTACTATATTATAATGGAAGTGGGATTAGAAATTGTGTTAGTGGTCTAGGAAATTGTGTTAGTGGATGGAGAGAGAAAATTAAAGTATTATATTTTATTAGTTAGTGGAATTTAAATTTTATATGTATAATTATACGTATTAAAGGCTTAAAATAGGGGTTGCCCTAAATGTGGATCCATTTCATATGAATTTAGGGTGCATTTGGACTAACATTCCACTCATTTATGCTTCCTTTATCCCTTGGCCGAAACATATCCACATAACACTCTCCATTATTCTCTTATCTTCTTCATTTCTAACTTATCTCTTTAATATTCTTACATTTCCTCCATTATTCTTCAAAGAAACCAAAACTAAACTCCATTTTATCTTCATTTTTCTTTCAAACTTCATGTGTATCACAAGTTCTATATATATAGCTTAAGGTTTATGCGAGATACTTTTATTTCTCCTTGATTTTCAAAGAGAGCGCATGCTTTTCCTTCATCAAGCATTAAAACCGAAGCTATTTTCTTGAAGAAGCCAAAGTTCTATAGGTTTTTCTTCTTGTTTTGGCTATGGTTTTCAATTTTTAAGCAACATATTTGAGTATACATCAAGGTTTGACCAAAATACTCCTTATTTTTCTTCATTTTCTTAGTGATCGAAACTCCTTTTCAATGATACTTAAAGTTCATGGCCGAAACCATGAAGATTCATGGGTTTTGCTAAAAATCAAAACCTTTAATTGAGTATTAACCTTATTTTATATTTGATCTCACTCTCTAAGGTACATGCATATTGGTTTAAGGTGAACAACAACCTTAAAGAAGTGAAAGGGAGAAGGTTCATTCAAATCCATAGCAAAATCAAAAGGATATCAACTTTAAGTTGAGATTTTTGTTGTTTGGCTAAAGGTGAGCCTTGGTAAGTATGATTTAGTAATAGATCAAGTGGTTTTGTGAATTTTATGTGTGTTTAGTGTCTTGGCCAAATGGTTTATGGTCTTTTTGATAGATTTAGTTGTTGATTGGAAAGATTCAATGGTTAGTGATGTAAAAAGCATGAAATAAAGTGATTAGTGATTGTGTAGGTGTGTATGTCTTGTGATTTCCTGCATGGCCGAATGTTTTCAAGCAAAATGATAAATGATTTGGTAAAATTTAACATAATAAAGAATAAATTTGTGAAAGCAGAAGATTAATACTAAAGAAAATTCAAAAACATAAGTTTTAATGTGAGTTAAGTTGAAGCAATATGATTATATTTGAGTATGAAGTCAAATGATTTTAACTTAAGGAAAAATGGATTCTATTAAGTTTGATTTAATGATATAATATAAGAACTAAAGTAAAATGGAAGTATCATTATGATTAAGAAGGTTAGCTTAAAGTATGATTTATTTAAAAAATAGATTTAAGATATAATTTTTCAATGATTAATGGATTTATATAAGAGTATACGACCATATCTTATTTGGGGACATAAATAATTAAATGTTTAAGTATATTAAATGATTATAAAAAGTCAAATGAAGTGGTTA
Source organism: Dalechampia spathulata (assembly GCA_948192965.1). NCBI lineage: Eukaryota > Viridiplantae > Streptophyta > Magnoliopsida > Malpighiales > Euphorbiaceae > Dalechampia > Dalechampia spathulata. The sequence goes on from CANYBF010113773.1 coordinate 16,274, forward strand.
ATTGGTAGTATGACATAAGTACTTAAAAAGTTAATATGTTGATTAAGAGATAAGTAAACGTAAGGCAATATGTAATGATTTTACTTAAGATTTATATTAGAGACTTAAGTGATCATTAAGACTAGTATATAAGGTGTTATTAAGAAGATTAATAAGTTAATAAATAAATGGTATAATATGATTTTAAATTAGATTTGATTTGGTGGATTAAATTAAGATAATAGTGAGGTATATATGTTTAAACATATGGTTTTAAGATGATTAAACTTATATGATTGTACGAGATATCTTAATTAATAAGTTAAAGGATAGATGGCTTATAAATTGAAATTGGTTAAGTGAAGTATAAGTTGAAGTATATGATATATGGTTATACTTAGGAATTGGACGACGAATAAATTAAGGCATGTAGCATATGAAAAGTGATAGTAAAATAATTGATACTATAATATGAAGTGTTGAGGGTGTAAATGATAAGTAGCCATAAATATATGTTACTGGATGTATGATTAAGTATGATAATGACAGGAATATATTAAAGTAAGGTCACTGTTTAAAATAATAACTGGTTATATGATAGAAGTATTATAAGGGGGTCTGTTATCAGGAAATTATTAAGTGATATCAAATGCTTTGCTAATGAGTTTTGATATTAAACATTTTTATTATATTCATAGGATGTTATAAAATTAAATTAGATAACGAAAGTTAAATATGAAAAGTATTATATTAAGAATTATTAAGGATATATGATCAGGATATTATTAAATAATTAGAATTATGGTATTATTTGATTTTATATTATATTATAATAATATATGTTATAATACTTTATATTTTAGCAGTAACTGGGTGTTAGCAGAATATAAATATAATTAGTTATAAGACTTTGATTAACTTATAAATTCTAGATATTAAATGATTAGTATTCAAATGATATAATATTGATAGTAAAATATTAACTGGTTAACAGAATACCAGTATGATATTAATTAAGGAATAAGAGAAAACCCTATTTAAGAAATATGTTCTAGTTCTTAATAGATGATAGTGACATGAAATTATCTGTCTGGTAACTGATATTAAGGTATCAATTGTTCTATTAAAGTATGTAATGTTAGTAAATTAATAAGGGAACAATTAAGATATAATTATATATGATAATTGATTATATAAGAAATGAATTATTAATGAATAGAGTTTTATGATTTTGATATATTGGTGTATAAGAATTCAACAATAAAAGATAATATATTTTATTAAGTATAATTATGTAGCAGCAAATAAACTAGATATTAATTAAAATAATTTATATGAGTAGAGGATATCAATATAAATGATAATATGGTTTTTCTATCTAGTGATTGGATACAATAAATAGATTGGACTGTTATAAATGATTAATGATTTTTGAACAGTGGTATATGAATTACAAACATGAAATAAGGAATGATTAATTTGGATTATCAATTATTAATTAAAGATGAACATTGCATTATGATTAGGTAATTCAGCGGATAATCATCATATACCACCAAAGGATTTAAACAAGGGAAAGGATATTCGACGTTTGTGTTAGTTTACGTGGAAGTCCTAGATCATTAAATGATCAAAGGGGTGATGGTATAGTAATGCAATAGCATTACATAATTAATAATGATATAATGATAAATATAATTATAATGCCATAAACATCATTGCATTTATCATGAAATATGACATAGCATGACATAGAGAAATAAGGTAGGTGGAAAATAAATAACTGAAAGGAAAATGATTATATGAAAGGTATTGGGTATTATGAAATGAAATTCCTATGGAAATAAAATGGAAAGATAAAGGATATGAAAATTAATGAAATGATTATGAAGTGGATTTTAGTATATTGAACCACATATATGGAATGGAAAGAAAACCTAATACAATGTGCACATATAAAGACAATGATATGATATGAAATGATACAGGAAAATACAAGGAAGAATGCATAACATAAATGCATTCTCATAAATAACCATTTTTCATGGATATATGATGTTGATACAATAATTGGTATGATGTTTTACATTCATCCAAATAAATGCTAAAATAACATACATACCATAGCATTCATATTTATAATTATAATTATAATGATTCAACATTGTTAATAATGAAAATGACTTTGATAGAAATAATAATGATATTGAAAGTAATATTAATGACATGGAGCATAACTGCGAATAATTAATCAATAATGAAATGTTAGTAATAGATATTGATAAGAATAATTAATAAAGATAAAAATGACATATGATATATATTGAATGATGTATTAAATGATGCATTATAAATAATTGATATTATGTTTTAGCAATTATTATTATATCATAAATATGTTAATGAAATTATTTATGATGTTATTTGATTATTATATTTACATTAAATGATATACTAGCACCACTGAGTTTTATACTTAGCATTTGTCAATTGATAAATGTAGTAACAAGTAAAGTCGGGGAGCAAGATTGTTAGTGACAGCAGCTAGACACTCCAATAAGCTATTGGTAAATACGTTTGGATTTCCTCAGACTTCTATTTCTACAACAGTTGTGCAACTACTAAAAAAGTACTTAGCAGTAATTAAAATTATGATTGATGCTATTTTTAAATTATTGACAGTATTATTAATTATGACGGTAATGACTTAAGACAATCTTTAAATATGTAAAATAATGATGAGTGTATGTTAATAACTTAAATAAGGTGATGTGTTTAAACTATGATAGAATTATAACACCTGTGAATGATAATGGATTGGATATAGTTGACAGATTGTATGCATGATATAATATAAATATATAAAAAAAATTTTCCACATATAATCATAAATGTTTGGAATCCTTTGTAGGATGATTATTGATTTTCTTGAATAGAGAATTAGTAATCATGCTATGGGAGCATGTTACATAGCCAAAAGACGTGACATAATAAGTAATAATCATATGAGTTTGAATTATTTTGGAAATAAAATAATCGATATGATACTTGATACGAGCAAAGATTTCAGTATGGGGGTCTTTGATACGAGTAAAAATTTATGCTTTTAATATCCTCACTCTTATGGTTTTTAATATATATTTACTCCTTTCTCATCCCATTTCTCATATATTACATGCATTATCATAAACTTTTGTATTTAACATAGATTATTTACTATTTTAATATTTCTTTTGTATTTTTCATGTTTTATTTCATTGATTAAAGGATTTTATATTAGTATGACCATATCATTGCATTTCATGCATAAAATCTTTAATCATATCTTTATTTTATCAAGTTTTATATTTAAATATAGATTAATTTTTTATTTATATTTATATTTAATATAATTAAAAAAATAAAAGAATTAAAAAGATAAAAAAGAATTAAATAAAATGTAAATATTCTAATTTTTAGAATCATGTTATTGTAAGTTTAATGCCTCATTCTTGCATGTTTCAATTATTTTCGTTTGACATGAGTCATATCATCATTAACTCGAGTCGTTTTAAACTCAAAATGATGATACCTTTTGCAAACTAGCTCAACATGACTTTATTAAGCTTAACACGACTTGTGTTAGGCTTGAAAACTCTATTTTCTTACTTAATAGCTCAATACAACTCGTGTTGACTCTCAAAGTTATAATTTTACTTGTTTTTAATGCTAAATTTGAGTCATTGGATCATATAATAAAGTGCTATGATTAAATATATAAAAATAGGATTTTATTCTTTTATTTTTTAAAAGGTTTTTATGTAGAGAATTGTTCATACATTCAGTCAATCCTAATTTTTCATTTTCTTCATTATCTTCTTCTAACATTTCATTTTTCTTATTTCTTTAGTTAAATTTAAATGATTAGCTAAGGGTTTTCTTTAGCATTCTACCATAATCATTGAGTTTCAAGGAAGATTCAATAGCTTAGAGGATTAAAGATTAAAGCTTTAAGAGAGAAATCAAAGGAGCAAAAGGGATTAAAGGTATAATCTCTTGGATTTTACATGCTATTTCTTTTCTTTATTATTTAAATATATAATATGTATCTTCATGTTCTTGAGTTTATTTTGATTGAGATTGTGAGTAGAGAGTATAGTTAAAGATTGAATACTTTTGTTTGAAACTCACTTTCATTGTGATTAATGATAATATCTTATTTTAAGGTGATTTAGTATGAGTCATATCTTGAGTCATTAAAGGTGGATTAATTATTGTAAAACTTGATATAAAGATGAGATTAAGTTATCTAGACATAGAAATTTGATTCTTATGAAGGATTAATAAGGATAATTTTGCTTAATACATTTCAATTAACTAATTACTATGAAAGTAGGTAGTTAATTAATTCTACTACAAATCTTTATCTTTGAAAGAAGTTTGTTAATAGTTTAGTTTATCTATATTCACTTAATTATCTATGTCACATCCTAAATTAAGCACTCATCTTTGCATTCATAATTGATTGACATGTCATATTTTATATGTTATTGGTGTGTTAATGATGTAAAATTATGCTAATGATGGAAAGTATATGATATGATAAGAGTTTCATGCCTTATAGTTGAAATGAGAATTTCTGACGAAACCACTAAAATAGACCCCTGAACGGTGACTAATTGATGTTTTCGATATTGAAAACACTTAATATGATTAATTATGTAAGCTTAAGATGATCATTTTAACATAAGTTTAATAATATAGAAAATATAGAATAATAAATTTATAATTTATTTATGATGTCATAAATGAGTGATGATGATGTAAGCAATGTATTAGAGAAGGAGTAATTATGTATTAATAAGGTATTAGTAAAAAAATATAATAATATATAGATATTAGAAAAGTATAAATAGAATTTTTTTTAATGATGTCATTAAGTGGTAAGATGATATCATAAATGGTTAGTGAATAGATTAATGTTATGTAAATAGATAAATAGATGAATATATGATTAAAAATAGAATAAGTTAAAGTAAATTTAAATTAGTATATTATATTAGAAGTGGGATTGGAAATTATGTTAGTGGTGTAGGAAATTGTGTTAGTGGATGGAGAGAGAAATTAAAATATTGGTATATTGAAGTTAATGGAAAAGGATGGAGGGGTTTTTAATATAAAATAAGGTGTATAGAGTATATATTAGGTATTAGAATACATGTATTAAAGATTGGATTAGTGGATTTAAAATAAATACATGTACATATATGTATGGGTATGTACATAAGGTTAAATTGGTATTTTTGGACATTTTTGTCTAACCAAGTATACCCTACACCTTATCACTCCATTATTTCATGTATTTCCTTCCAAATATACCATATACTATTCATTTTCCAACCTTATCACTTCATGACCAAACCTAATTCTCTTCCACCACTTATTTCATTTTCTTTTCTCCATTTTCTTATGCTTGCTCTTACTTTCTTCTTTTCTTCTTCAAGGCAGCCAATATATCTTTCATCTATCTTTTATTTTTGCTTCTAACTTTACAAAATACCTAAGATCTATACGTTTGGGGTAAGATCAAGTTAAAACATCTTCATTTTTTCTAGTTTTGCAAGGAAGCCAAACTGTTCTTTGAAGGAAACTGAAAGTTTACAAGCTTTTTCTTCTTACTTTGGCTTTGATTTTCAATATGCAGCAACTTCTTTGAGTATATATCAAGGTTTAGTTGAAATATTCTTTGTTTTTCTTTATTCTCTTAGTGACCAAAACTCTTTCCTAATGATTCTTCAAGTTCATGATTGCAACCATGAAGAATCATGGATTTTGTTTAAAACTGCAACCTTCTCTTGTTGATTAACTTTATTTTGTACTTGATCTTACTTTTTAAGGTACATGCATGTTGATATAAGTTGGTCATCAACCTAGAGGAAGTTAAAGAAGTGGAAGTGCAACCAAATATGTAGCACACTCAAAAGGGTAGCAAGTTTCAATTGAATTTTTGGTTATTTGGCTAAAGATGAGCCTTGGTGAGTATGAAGTAGCTATAGATCTACTGATTTGCATATTAAATGAGTGTTTGATGGTTTAGGCAGAATTTTTTATGTTAGTTTTAGTTGGTGATTTGATGGTTAAAGTGGTTAGTGATGTAAAAGGGCATGAATAAAGTGATTAGTAGTTGTGTGGGTGTGTGTGTCTTATGGTTTTTCTTTTGGATGAATCATTCAAGTAACATTTCTAATTGTTGGTAAGTTTAAAACATGATTTTAAAGAGATTTACTACAAACAGAAGGTTAATAGAAAAGAACATGATGAAATATAAGCTTAAGATAAGTTAATGTGATGATTTAAGGCTTAATCTTCATTTTTAAGTATATGGAATTTAAAAACTATGGAAAATTGTTTTTTTTAAGTATTATTAATTATTTAACTTAACAACTAAAGTGAGATAAAAGTCTTATAATGAACGAGTATTAGCATAAAACATGGTTAATGGAAATTTGACTTAAGATATGATTTTAAGATGTTAAATGGACAAAAATGGAAGCATACGGCCATAAAGATTTTAAGGATTTAAATAGGTACTAAAATGAGCATATTAAGTATAATTGGAATGTTTAATGAAGTCATAAATAAATAGTATCAATTGGTTTAATCAAGGTCAAGTAAATTGACTTAATTTGAGGTCAAAATAAAGTATGACCTTAAGTATGTTTTGAAGCTTGAGACAATTATATTCTAAAAGATTTTTAAGTTTGATAAGTGTTATTAAAGGCTTTATAGAATTAACAAGTGAATGATATATTATGGTTAAGTAATATTATAATATAGGTAACTTAAGATTGCATTTCCAAATATTAAAGGAATTCGAATGAAGTATATGGCTTTGATACTTGTGTAGACTTACATGATCAATTATTTGAGAATGTTAAGTGATTTTAAGAAGTTTAATAAATTAATAATTAAGGGGTATGATCTGACTTTAAAGAAGATTTTAATTAAGGACATAATTAGAGATAACAGTGAAGTATGGGTTCATAGACACATCATTTATAAGGTGTTCACACTTGTATGATTATAATGGATATTTTAATTAATAAGATAAGGATAAATGGTTATACTTAAGGATAAATGAAATATAATCTGGAATTGATTTAGTGAAGAATTGATATATGATTATACTTAAGTAGTGGATATTGAGGATGTTATGGCATATAGCATGTTATATGAATATATTAAAGGAA